>OMNZ01044867.1:29931-41249 GCA_900303255.1 Lesueurigobius sanzi | reverse complement strand
AATAGCTGGTGTACTGACGTGACGGTGATCGCTCAACACTGCTCTCCTGCTCTGGAATATCTCTTCATTAACTGTAAGCCATTTTATTCTCCGCGTGAATTCGCCTCATTCATATTGGCTGCTGTTTACATCCCGCCATGTGCTCAAAGCTCAGTGCGTACTCGCGGAGCAGATCATAGAGGTGGAAAGAACATACCCCGACTCCCCTGTTATTGTTCTTGGCGACTTTAATAAGGGGAATCTGAGCCAGGAACTACCCAAGTATAGACAGTTTGTTAAATGCCTAAAGGCATTTAGGCTCATGAACACTCAATAACATTCAATAACATCCAATACCATTGTATCAGACCCATGAACACTTAATAACTCTGTATCAGAGTCATGGACATTTAATAACTCTGTATCAGACTAATGTAAACTGAGTTATGATGATTTGCACTATGTGGTCTGTCCACACTCACATTTGCTGCTAAACTGTAATTCACCATTTACCAATTATGCTGTTGTGTCATATTGTGTTAAGTTACTATTTTATTTTATTTTTATTAGATTTTTTTAAATTTATTTTCTAGTTTTATGCAAGTTATAGCCTTTATTTAATTATTACTATTTTATTTTTGTCTCCATTGTTTATTATTAATCTTATTTTATATCTATATTTATGTTTCATGTTGCACGAGTACACCAAAGTAAATTCCTAGTCTGTGAAACCTTCATTGACAATGGCAATAAACTCTATTCTGATTCTGATTCTGAATTACTGTATATTGTGGAACAGGTGGGTTTTGAGCTGGTTTTTGAAGGTGTGCATTAAGTCAGAGTTTCTGATGTGTATGGGGAGTGAGTTCCAGAGAGTGGGGGCTGCTATGGCAAAGGCTCGGCCCCCCATGGACTGGTGCTTGGATTTGGATTTGCCTTGGTGATGGGTGTAAGGAGGTTGGAGTCTGCATGGCGGAGGTGGTGCTGTAGAAGATGGAGGGTTTTGTAGGTGTTGAGCATAGCCTTAAAGTGGATGCGCTGTTGTATGAGGAGCCAGTGGAGCTGATGGAAAGTATAGCAACTTTTACAGGCCTCGTAGGTGTTTTTATTCACACCATGTGGTGTCGGGTTTATACTTGTTACCAAAACTTGATCTCATTTGAAAAACAGCACTGCAAGCACTTTAGCTGCCATATAGAGGGAAGGGGGTCTTATTTGTTGGTACGCCATTGGCACACATCTGCGCCAATGGACCCTCCGACAATCACTAACCACTCACACAGGCAGTGGGTGAAGTGTCGTGCCCAAGGACACAACAGTAGTTGCGGGGATTTGAACCCCTGATTTTCTTACCCCCCCCCTTTCTCCTTCATCCACCAACATGGCATGCAACTCCATGGTTCTGCAGTGTACAAACTTTGAGCACAGAACGGCCCAGTACCAATCCAATGTTAGATTATGGGCTTTAAAAATTTTCAGAAAGACAGTTTGTGAACATTCGATCAACCAGGAATGAATAAATGACTCAAAAATGTTAATGAAGTGAAATACTACAAAAAATAACTTTCTTCCAACTCAAAATAGTCGCAAGTTTGCATCAGTTCATAACCACGTGATTTTTAAGACGGGCACTGCATTTGGGGTCTGGTACTCCATAAGCTGTATATCAGTGCATCTCTAAAGTTCCGTTCTGGTTTTGTCTTGGTCCTACTGTACTTGCGAAACTAAATTCCAGCGGTGGTGTGTGGTGTGGGAAGGTTGAGATCGACTGTGCTGTGCGCTCCACACAGCGTTGACATTGACCTCTGAAATTCCCAGCGCAGGTCTGGTACTGAATAGCTTATTTGTTTACAGTAATGTGCACTGGCTTCCTGTGTGCTATCAGCAGCAGTACTTACTGTGAGGAGATTGCTCCCAGATGGATCTTTGCTTGGGACCAGAAGTCACCAACTGGCCTTATCAGATAAAACGGGATTAGAAAGAGAACAGAATGTGAGGGTAGCTTCCAGTTCGTTGTTCAAATAATGAGTGGATGCTGACTTTAGACTTGTTAAATATTGTGATACTAGGCAATGCTTCTTGATGCCCAGAGAGGATTGGTGCTTGTGTTAAATGATCACAGTAAACGTGAAAATATTGTTGGTTGGTACACAAGTATTTCAGGGTTTCTGCAAGGCATTAAAAACTATTAAAAGTCATGGAATGAATTGTGTCAAAAGTAAGACCTTGAATGTCATTAAAACCATTAAATACAATTCAAACTGGCATTAAATTAAATGTTCTTGCAAAATTATTACCTTGCTCAACTAGTTTTAGTGCAGATGTTATACAAAAGTTAGGGACTAGACTGCTGTTTTGGAAGAGATTATACACTTTCTCTTCAAAGCTTGTTCATTGTTCATCAAATTTTGATATGTAAATTATTATTAAATATACACCAGTTTGTCACATTTGTGGAATTTAAAATGTAGTATTATAAATATATTTGACTTTCTGCTACCTGTATAAACCCTGTATATATAAAACAACTACAAAATATTACCTGCCTTTAGTTAAAAGCCCTCAAACCAAGAATGCCTTGCAAGTGAAACCCATCTACATGTATATATTATCAACTTCTTACCATTCATTTTTTGTTGAATTCAAAACAACAGCAGAAAAGGTGAATATATTTAGGTGCTATCTGGGATGTGTCTTCTAGCTCTGCAGTTTCCTCTTTCTGCCCTTGTCTAAGATCAGCGCTTTTGTGCAATGTGACCATTGAACAGAAGATGGTGCCAAACCTGACACAGGTCAGACATTAAAACAACCCAAATGAGTTCAACCTCAAACTAATTCCATGTCTACTCTTATTCTAATTCTACTCATGGCATATACATTTATACTTTGGTTGCTCTGTAAAATGAACTGAATGTTTTTCACTCTGAAAATCTATTGTGTAATTTACATGGGGGTATGTGTGACAGAGTTTAACTCACAATAATGCAGCTGTGAGTGGTCGGTTACTGCAGTCTAAAGCAACTGCACTTTTTAACATTCTGTACAGGCCTTCAGATGTACTTCTTAAAGTAATAACTTTAATTTAAATGTGTTATTGCTCTAATAACAGAGTAACAAAACACAAACAAATATTATATGGAATATCTTTGTTACCATACATTTAAGGGGTGCTATGTATGTATTAGTAATAGTACTGTATATTTTTTTAATGGCTATTTTGGGGGAAATCGCTATTTGTAATAAGTCTGGACGTTATAGGATTACATTTTGTTTTAAAATTCCACCTGTCACGGTCCACTCCAGCCATCTCAAAGACACTAAAGACAGGTCACAGTAAACACATTTAAACACGTCCAGGGATTGTTAACATTTGAGGGAAGAACATTATTTTTTGTTTATTTGTGTAATTATGTATTCACTTCAATGCAGGCAAACACTTTCCAGTCTAACCCTAACCCATTTGTGAAAGGCTTCCTGATTGGATAAAAGCTGTGAGCACATTTTAATAGTATATTTATCTGTTTTTTTCATAAAGGCACTGGTGTTTAGAGCTCATCCATTTGCGTGGTCTGCTGACGCCCTTTCTTGAATTCAGTATACTATAATCTTTAAACATTCATGATATCCTTGAAGTACCCAGTTACTCTAAGGATGTTCCCATATCTTCACTATATGGATGTGATCCGTGCATGCCGTATTGGTCTCTCTCATATTATATGGCAGGAGTCATTTGGAGTAAATAGTCTGAACATCTGCCAGTGTTTTGAGCGTTTTCCGGACCAGTCCTGATGTTGCTAATTGTAATCACTGTTGAATTCCTGCAGACTGTAATTAGTGGGCCACTGGGTAAATATTCAGGATTATCCCCCTCGCTCTGGCATTCTTTCAGCTTGTGTTTGTGTGTTGTGGCTTTCCATTTATGAATGCGAGCATGTTTAAATCCCACACTTTTCATCATTGTTAGTAAATGATTTACACTTTTTTGATGCCCCGTATGGTGGAATTCCCAACATTGTTTCCAGAAACGCAGTTGCAAAATTATTAGATGGGTATTTCCAAAAACGCAACAAATGCTTTTCTTTTGTTGAACTTTGTTGTTTGTTTGTTTCTGCTATTTGCTTGTTGGCATTTGGATATTTTATATAGTATCTCATTACATTATGTATAGGTGAATTTTTGATACATGTAGGGCAGGCAAAGATTCTTCAGTCTTTGTCTGTACTCTGTAGTTGAAGTGTAGGACGTTTCGCTCTTCATCCAAAGCACTGTTTGCTTTTAACCCATGTGTTGTCTACATTAGAGCTGGAAACAGGCCTTAAAAGTCAGGCCCAAAATGGCCCAAGCCCGACAAGTGCATTTTGATTGACAGCTTTGTTAAAGCCGAAACCTGTTTGCCGCCCGACCGTATTCAAATGTGACCCGCCACAGGAATAGGGACGCAAGTCGCCAGTAGGCTACAAGGATCACGCAAACCCACAAAGAATTATACCAGAACTAAACCAGGTCTAAACCAGAACTAAACCAGGTCTAAACCAGGACTAAAAACCAGGACTAAACTAGGTCTGAACCGCATGGGTAGGCTACTTCTAATATTTCTGAGCGTATTTTCCTACAAAAAGCTTAAATTGCTTACTTCAGAAGAATTCTCCCAATATGTGCCTTTCTGGCGCTCTGGGGAGCTCTGTGCGTGACCTTCCCAGGGAAAATGCTGCTTGGTCTCGTGAAGATCAAGCCGGCCGGCTCCATGTCTATAGAGTGTCCTGCAATGTTTCCCTCAATACCTAAGCCAAATCCTGTCCTGTGATGTCTCTGTGCTCGATCTTCCCAAAAATGCACATGGGCACACAGCTCTTCCTCCACAGACTAGCCTCCGTTTCACCTCCTCAGTATCCATTTTGGCATCTTTCTCACGCGGATCTTCTTCTTCAAATAATTTCCGGCAGGCTATACGCAAGTGTTGCGCAATGCTGCCCCTCGCGCGAATCGAAACGCATCACATGATCGCTCATTTAAAGTCATAGCGCAAGCCCGAGACCGGCCCGAGTAAAATGATAAAAATTATGCCTGAACCGGCCCAAACCCGCCGGGTCCAGTTGGGTCCTGTCGGGTTCAGGCAAAGATTTCCAACTCTAGTCTACATATCTAAACCAATGGCATGGGTCTGTGCCTGTAAACGATGTGAGGGCCACTTCCTCCATTTCTTCCATTACAGTATTGGTGAGCTACTATGGGAGAGACTAGAGAGCCCATCGCATAGCCATGAATCAGTCTGTAAAAGTTACCCCTAAACTGGAAATATGTGGTGCTAAGGCACATCTCCAGTAGTTGGCATATCTGGTCTGGGGTTAGTTTGGTCCTTTCAGCAAGCATGGAGTCCTCAAGAAGTCTCTTCCTCACCGCAGTGACTGCTGCTGAGACAGGAACTGATGTGAACAGTGATGTCACATCATATGAGACCATATTGCTCACGATCCTTTGTACCACGACTAGTCCAGCCCATCTGACAAGTTTAAAAACCCAGTGTGGCCCTTGCATCAAAAAGTTTGGCCATACTTGATATACAGTATAACAATGGTTCTCCATCTGATGCGCCTACCAATGGGAGGTTCTTGGGTTTCTTCAAATTCATCTGCAGATAGATTTTGAAGGCCAAATATTTCTTTAGGTCGTACTTGGTGTGAAAGCTTTTAGACCATTGATCACACAAGCACCAAGAGCTTAATTTCAAGTCCCTAATAGATAAAAGCATTTTAGTGTGAATGTATTTCTAACCCTTGCGTGTGGCAGAGTAAAGCTACAGTGGCTAAAGAAAACAGTGCGGGTGCATGCGGTATGTTTTGCGTGCCTTTCCAAGCAGGTAATGGGATGCCGTTCCGGGATAGGCGAGCTCTGGGAAGCAGTTTTTGTGAGCACTGGGGGAGCCGCATCCCCAGGCTAGTATCAGACTTCAAGGCCTGTATTAGGATCGGCTTACACACCAGCATCCAAGAATACCAGAGCGACACACGGGAAACCAGCACGACCGGACCTGGTTAGAGCTGTACGCTACAAAAACACCACAACCCACCCCCAAGCAACAGCATAGGGACCTCTGCTCGCATGATTTATTTTGACCAGTGGGCCTCAAGCAAATACCAAAACAATACCGTACATCAAACTGACATTAAGAACTGAGAAGGTTTTTTGGTCATTCATAACTAGACTCTCTTTTTTTCCCAGCATTGATAAACATTAAGTGAATATCTAATGACCTAACATGAAAACAGACGCAAGATAAGCTGCTCTTTAAGCTTTGATCAGATAAGATGAAATAAGACTTGTATCACAATAGAGAAATTCACTTGTTACAGCAGCTCTTAAAACCACACAGAGGGTGTAAATAGTTAGGAAATCTGTGTAATAATAGAATAAAGGTCTAAAAACTGTATAAAGAAAGCAAAAATAAACCTCCACTCACCACTTCTTGTAATTGTGTGCAACCTTTGCTGCCTCTTGTCCAGGACTCCCTTGAAAAAGAGGTTTTTAATCTCAATGGGACATTCCTGGTTAGATAAAGACAACTTCTAAACCCTAAAGCATGTGCAATATGGTCCTGTATAGATTGATATTACAGTGTGAATAACAGCAGCTCAATAATATCAATCTGTAATACCATTTCAATCGCTCGAAAAGAGGATGGATTTTTAAGGGAGTTTGGCTGGTTACAAAGGGGGGTGATTAGAGGTGTGGCTGGTCTAGAGGGAGTGGCTTGAGGAAAGGAGGTTGAGACCTGGTCCTGCTCCTGAACCCCAGTCAATGGATATTAACTCCATTTGGTGACCTGCCACCTTGTGAATACCAGATCACAGATGCAAACCAAAGATGAGCTTAGTTAATACCTGGATGGGAGACCGGGAGGTAGTAGCACAGGGGTCTCCAACCTTTTTTGCCTTGTGAGCTACTTTTGCGTAACAAAAATGGCAGTGAGCTACTTATACTTTAAAGAAACGTGTAACTAGGCCTCTAGGACGGCCAAGATGAACATTCAACTCAATAAAAGAAAATTACAGTAGTTTCTGCTTCATACTTTTCTATGTTTGGAGATATTTTGCTCAGAACAACAAAAATGCATCTCAAATGTTACTCATCAAGCGTATGTAGAAATGTAGAAATCCTTTGGCGAGCTACTTGGAAAGGACTGGCGAGGTACTAGTTGGAGATCCCTGTAGTAGCATGTAGCCTGAGTGAGTGGTGTTCCACTGCCTTAGATTTGCAAAACCACACTTCTTATAACACAACAGTGTATGGAGTGAATAAAAGCCACTCCATACAGAGTAGATTTTATTACAATTGTTAGTGAAAGGATTCACAAAGTAGGAATTTTCTTCGGTGCAATCGCTGTGAAGCGCCTTGTTTCCGTGAAAGGTGCAATACAAACATATTTCCTTCCCCCTTTTTTTTTAGACACTTTATTTATTTTTATTATACAAAAACACACAAAAAATATCACCGCAGCACATCAAAGTTGCACAAAAACAGAATGGTCTCTTTATTAAGTAAACCTATGTTTGATCTCCAAAAAAGGTAGATTTGGTGTAGTTTGACAAGTTTATAGATGGGTAAATCATGCCACGATCAGAAACATCAGAGGTGCCCATCGAGCACTCCTCCACTCTGTATCGGTCAAATTTCCTTCCCTTATTAAATAAAAGCATAATTCACCCACAACAGGGGGCCTGGGGTCTATGTGTCTTTTCCCATACCTGTGTAAAGTAAAGCTTTAAACTTGACTATGCCTCGTCGAACCAAATCACTGCACACTGGTCAGAAGGGTTCAAAATGCACACATTTTATAATCTGCCCACATTTCTCAAGGTCCAGTGTCTTTGTCTAGAACTTTGTCTTATCCTTTCAGTGTCGATGGGAACAAGACTGACAGGCTGAATCAGGGAAACACGTGACATATCCATATAAAAACAAACATGGCGACTTACATTACCAAAAAACAGTGGTGTGGTGAAAGACGTTTTACCGTTTGCTACTTGACATGAGAAGGATGTTTTTGAGAGGATTATCTTCGAACTGAAAGTATCGTATTATTCTGTCCTTAAGTTTTTAAAAGCCTTCCACTACAATGACAATATTGGGATAGTACCTATGTCCGCTCGTCCTGTTGCTGCAGAGTGGAGAGCACAGCAGGTAGGTGTGTAGCAGGAGAGGGGAGGGAGCAGGAGGAAATGAGGGCCCTTTGTGCTCTCCTCCCTGGCAGACATCTCCTGCATGTGTCGTCTTGCCTATTGGCAGCCTGGGACCACCGGCGCCCTTGGAATGCTCTCACTTCAGGAAATCTGCTTTATTCTCCTAACCCTCTCTGCAGCTCTTTCTGGAAGCCATGTTGTGTTTACGTCGGTTGTCCCCAGAAACAACTCCTTTGGATGTACAATTTTGCACTAAGTAATCATAAAGGTATCTAGGCCCCATTTGCTAGTTTAATTCTTTGCATTTCTAGAGAATCTGAGGCTCAGTCTTGAAAATACAGGAGCTGTTGTGTTGGGGGTGCAATGGAACTTAACACAAAGTTAAAAACAGAAAACGTATGTGCAAATTATTGTGCACACTAAATAGATACAGCAGTAGTACAGTGGAATGAGTGCCACGTATGTACAGTACCAGGAAACATATCTGACAGGAAGGACATGTGACATTTTATTCATTTATAAAACTTATCAAAATAGTATTTCATTTCAACTCCAACTGAATATGTATTCTAAAAAAATGGCAACAGCAAAGTACCTGCTCAAATGAGCTGCTCTTCTAAAAAATGTGTTAAAACTGTATTTTATGGCATCGCTGTACAGAGCCAAAGGCAGATTGATGTGTGAATGGCACAGTAATATCAACCTGAAATCCTCCTTTTGAAATCTTTCTGAAGTGAACTTTCAGAGGAGAAATTTTTGCGGATTAGATTACGAACAAGTCTCGAAACATAGCTGGGCAGAGAAGCGCTGTGATTGTGCATCAGTTAAATATTTAGTCTTAAAGAAGGATTTTTTGTGTTTGTAAGCATATACTAGCAGCATACCTCATTGCCGTAGTGCTGTTAGTAGGGTTGGGTACCGTTAAACAAATTGGTACTGAAAACGGGTACCGAAAAAATATTTTTCTTTAGAAAGTATATTTCTCTTCCTGGTGAGTCTGAGACTGCAGTATTTTATTGAATAAATCACCATTATTGTCCTGTTTTATGGTTTGACTTGAGTATAAATGACTTGATCTGAGAATATTAGTCTTGTTTAGAGCAGTTTTGACTAGATTAGACTACTGCCATCTACATTAGAATCAGAATCAGAATAGAATTAATTGCCATTGTCAATTTCACAGACTAGGAATTTTCTTCGGTGAACTCGTGCAACATGAAACATAATGTTGCTCATTTGGTTTATTTCATGACAATTTTTACTGATTAAGGTAATCTCGCTTGAATTAGGAAAATAAAACTGCCAAAAGGACAAAGACCAATTTTCTTACCCCACTGGCAAATACATTAAAATAAAGGAAATAAGTAGAAATCTATTGAACCAAGTCAAAAACACCACAACTTGTCAAAACAACTCAAATTTAGATCAATAAGATGAATTTGGGTCATTTAAACTTACCTAGATAGTGACATTTTTTGGGTAGATGACAAATAATTTTGTATAGGTATCGAAAAAATGTAAATATTGCAGCAAGATCAACAGTTACATTGATTGATATACTCCAGCTCTTATTTAGAGCTGATCTGCAGCCTTAATAGAGATTTCCTATATCTTTTTAATAATTCACGGGCATTGACAGTTTTGAGACAACAATGATATTATATGTGTAGCCTTGTTTTAAGCTTAGAGTCACAGATGATATCCTCACTCTAGATTCCATTTCTCGTTGCCCATATTTGTTTATGGCCCGTATTATATTTGGCTCCGGACAAACAGGAAAAGCAGGAAGCCGTCATCAGTCAGCACTCGCATCGGTTGGACCCACATACAGAATGGAAGCCCGAAGAAGGGGCCCAACAAATAATGCTCTCTTTGTACGGTCCAAAATCTCCCCTGCCACAGCCCCCAGACCCCGCGCTGCACGGGGGGATCCCAGCATCACATTAAGAGCTGCTTACAACGGGATAAGGTGCAAGTTTTGGGGGGAGATTTGAAATCGGAGCGGCCCAAGGAGGGGGTCCTACAAAAGGAGCTGGTGTGTAGCATGTTCTTACTGGGTTTTTACAAAGTCCAGTAGCATGTTGCAGGACTTACTAAACAAATGGGTTTCTTGTGAGTGCAGGCCAGGGGGGAAACCGTATCCCAGCCTGTGTTATCTACTGGGCTCGGTAGTCTCCATCAGGATTACATTTCTTGTTGCTGAAATGAAATGAATCTCACTAACTGTCCCACAAGGAACACCGGTTGGCTGTGAGAAGAATATTGTTTTTGTTCATTATATTGTATATATTGACACTCAGTCTGGGATGTTGAAGGGTCTGCTTAGAATGAAAAGAACTTATGTGCATGTCCTCTATAACAAGAGTTCCCAAACTTTTCATATCGGCACTCCTACAATTACCAGGCAAACGATCCAGGCCCTCAGCTGTAAAAAAGTAATTACAGTTCCAGTCACTTCACATGTATTTGCTTTTCTTTATTTTCAACACTATTTACACTGTATGATTCTCTTTGAAGGCATTGAACTATGAATGAGGGTCAAATAACTCAAAATATGTTTGGTTTTTTATTCTTCAAAATTGCCACCCTTTATTCTTGGCATTTTCTAAATGAGCGAACAGTCTTGACTGGTGCTGTAGGTACCAAGGTAAAATACATGAAGAGTTCATTTGCAAAAACAGATATCTCCGTTTTGAATTTGTAGCTAAATAATTTCAGATTGTAGCACTGTGCTCTAAAAAGTACACCAGGAAATGTAAAATTGAATAAATTTCATCAAAAACAAGACACTTCATATTTCTGATTCACTAAAATTCATGTGGTCATTAAAATCACTGAAAAACAAAGAGAAAAGTACAATGTTAACTTTATTTTTGTCAATGGCACTTATCTGTTTTTGCAAATGAACTCTTCACATTTAAAATCTTATTTGGTAATATACAGTACAGGCCAAAAGTTTGGACACAGTTGGGGACACATTTAAAGTTTTTGCAATTTTCCGGGCTGACTGACCTTCATTTCTTAAAGTAATGATGGCCACTCGTTTTTCTTTAGTTAGCTGATTGGTTCTTGCCATAATATGAATATTAAGAGTTGTCCAATAGGGCCGTCGGCTGTGTAGTAACCTGACTTCTGCACAACACAATTGATGGTCCCAACCCC
>OMNZ01044864.1:1680-12644 GCA_900303255.1 Lesueurigobius sanzi | reverse complement strand
CGATTCACTGATGGCAAGTCAGTGGCAGTGTGTTAAAAACGCTATGTTGGATTTGAAAACTGGCCTGGAGGAAACGTCAGTGTTCATCAAGGTAGGAACTTTTATCTCCGAGCTAATGGCTAGTGTTCAATAGAAATGATATAAAATTTAAACAACTAACAGACAGGCTGCTTCTTTATTGTGCAGCTCGTTCAAAACTTTGCGCTAGTTTAATTTTTTATTTGGTGTTAGCCGTTAGCTTCGAGGCAAAAACACCTTTCGTTGTAAACACGGCCGTTCCTTCCAGTGAAGTGGTTATATCCGAAGTAATGTTTTTAACCAGCTGCTGGTCATGGTATCAGTCACTCGCTGTCCGCTGACAAATCTTGAGGTATTGCTTCATTTGTGTGAGATATGCTAACTACTCAATGCAAATTAATAGGGAGAGGAAGGGCGCTAGTCGTATTCAAGTCCAGTCGGAAGTCACGTGGGCTCGCTGTGCATATAGCCCATTGAAGTCCGAACATGCTAACTTCCTGCTAACTTTAGCCACTTTAAAACATCAACTGTCCGCTCTGTGAATCTTCTACAGCAAAAAAAATCTCTTGATTTGCTTACCTCTTATATGAGACAAATATACAAAACGCATAAATTGTTATTTTTCAGACGTAAATCTGAAGATCTCAGCTGATGTTTCCCCATTAATCTCAATGGACGCAGCCTCTGGTGTCACCGAAAAGGGGGCGTTAACCTTTTTGTTGCTCCTGTCTATGATGCATCGTTGACGCCCTTACACCTTCCATCCATGTGCTTGGGATAAAATTGGCTATTTCCATTCAATACATTTTCAAAAAGTAGTAATGCCAGTGGACAAAAAGAGGCTTTAGGATTTAAAAAATAAATGTTTACGTTTTTGGATTTCTGTATTACTGCTAAATCTCATTGTTCAAATCAAGGGAATCTGAATTTTGAGGAAACCTGTATTATGATGGAACTCTCATGAACAACTGAAAGGTAACACAGATCATAGTGAGTTGATTTTAGCAAAGTAGTAGGAAATGTTTGGATGCAGCCCTAATGAGGGTGGCACTTTTTGGTCCTCATGGCAGGGTGCTGATAGTGCTGCGATACCACCCCCTAGTGGCTAGGAGTGACTCCAGAAAGAGCTCTGAAATATGGAATCCTATGGGGACTTTACATGTGTCAAAAACAAGTTGAAAGCGTAGCTCAAACAAATTGAACTTTTTCTAAAGCTGGGGTTTCCTTCTGTGACAATACTGAGGGGAGTATCATACTGTATGTCTAACCACGCTGGCTTTTGTTCTGTAGATTTGTAACTTTTAGCTTTGATTGAAGCTCTCTTTCCCCTTGTAGGAACATGCTCTGTAGGGAGAGACTGAGCTGCCATCATGGACTCTCTCTTGATTCTGGTTAATAATGTTATTATTATTAAATTATTTCCTATGTTTTTGAGCACTTCTAGTGTTGGTTTTAACTTCAACTCAACAGTCTTTCCGGACAGTAGATTAACAAGTGTTAAGTGTTTTATTTTTTAGATTTATGTAGCCATTTGTTTAAATCGGATGGATTCCAGATCAGCTTTCCTTCTGGAACATAGTGAACAGAGTAACCAAATAACCTTGAAATGCACCTGGAGTAAAGAATGAACAATAAGAAATGTTTATATACAACTTATAAGATAAAATCACTCACCCGTTTCGTCATCCAATGGTGTGACTGTATCCGTATCCCCGACCACTGTTGTCAGTTTAGGTAGCATTTGCTCTGACAGGGCTGGCAAATATGAGAAGTAGGTTTCATGGTAGGCCAAATCAGGCACAAAGGCCACTTTTCTCAGCATATCCACATCGGCTTGCCCCGAGCCAACAGTGAAAGTCAGCACTCCAGCCAGAGCCAACTGATCAGCCACGCTCTTGATCTGGTCCTGGGTCGGTCCTCCCGTGATGAGGACCAAGACTTGCTGAACACCCTGCCTCCTTCGGGACCCAGTGGATGCTCTGAACATGTTTTTAAGAGTGTATTCCAAGGCCTTTCCTGTGTTCAGAACAGACCCTCCAAGCAGCGAGAGTTGGTTTATCTTATTCACCACGTCCTCCCTGCTGCTGTAGCTGTTCAGGTAAAATTCAATCTTAGGGTCCTCGGCGTACTGTAGAAGGCCGATTTGAACTCTGTCGGAACGGACATCCAGTTGGTTCACTATGTTGATGATAAGGTCCCGCACATAGGGGAAGTTGGTGCTGCCAATGTAACTAGAACCATCCACCAGGAACACAAAATCTCGGACGACTTTTGCCTGCACAGTTGTTTCCTCCACCACTAGAAAGAGAATGGAAATGGAAAATGATCACAATTTCAGCCATCAAAGAGGAAATGTTTTTGGCACCAGTTGGAGTCTTTGTATGTTAGCCTGGTACTATAAAAAGGTATGATTTGGGGGAAAGGACACATCAGCAAGCCATATTTTTCTGATATGCATAAAGGCTTTAAATGTTTAAAATGTGTAAATATGTCCTGTCTATAATTGAATAGTATTCACATGTTCTTAGTGCCATGGGCTCTATGCACACGAGTGACACAGGTGAATTTTCCCGAAGCCACTGCTCTTCCAATCCTGTTATTTCTTTTGTAGTATCTCAAAAATACCTACCACAATGAAGACAGAAGTATTCTCCAGTAAGGTCTTTACTTCCTTAGTGACAACCCAAAACATGCATGTTAGGTTAAATCCTCCTGCTAGGTGCTTCTGACCATAAGCCTTGGCTAGAGATCTGGCGATGGGTCCCCGAGTGCCGTTAACACGCTCCCACTGCTCCTGACGAATTGCCCCAGTGGCATCGAAGGATGGGTCAAATGCAGAGACGAATTTCTCCATTGTGAGATCAAAAAAGAACTATCCTATCCTATATTTTAAACATGTTGCTCACGTGGATATAGCTCATTGTGGACACTTCGGCGTTCTATTCCCAGTTGTATCTTTTGCTTGTCTATTAAGCTACTAAAAGACATTACTAGAACAGCAGCGATGTTGATGCAAGAAGCTTATAGCCATAATTAGATAGATGTTTAATTTATAAATATATTGTCAGACTTGTCCCTCCTTATCTGCAGCAACTCGTTGAGCTGAGGAGCATCAGCAGCTACAGCCTGTGTTCTCAGGACCTTCTGCTCTCTGTGCCCAGTGCAAACAGAGATGGGGAAAAAGGCCTTTAGGGTTGCAGCACCGCACTCTTCAAAGAACTCATACTTTTAGATCTCTACTGACAAATCTTAAAACAAAGTCTTTAACCTGCAGAGTGTTATCTTGATTTAACGTGTAATTTTGTTTATTGTGTGTATTGCCCCTGCATCTTGGCCAGGACACACTCAATGGGTTTATCCTGGTTAAATAAACATCAAATAAAATAATAATACCATCATAAAAATAATTTACCTATCTCAGTGGGCCCCTCGGTCACAACAGTCCGACCAGACAGAGACGAGAGCGCATCCACAATAGCTCTGGGGTTTCTCAACAGCATGCGGAAATCTCTCAGCATGAACACCACGGTGTCTGTGAAGGCAATCCTTTTCAACTCATCCTCATTGGCTGCTTTCGACCCGGCCGCCAGTGTCAAAACCCCCATTTGCTGGAGAGCCCTGGCAGCGTCGTCCACACTATCGCTGGACCTTTTCGTGGTCATGAGCATCACGAGCTGAGGCACCCCTTGGCGAAGACGACTGCCTTTATCTGGTCTCAACATGTTGGTCCTCACGAAGTCCAAAGCTGCCCCGATGTTGACGGTCTGCCCAGGTCTCGGTCTTAGACGTCTCAACGCGGCCGCTATAGCGTCTCGGGACCCGTGGGTGTTGAGGTCCATCTCGACCCGAGCGCTGGTGCTGAACTGAGCCACGCCGACCTGGACCTCGTTGGGACCGATGGGCATGGAGTTGACGAAGCGCTCAATGAACTGCCGAGTGGAGTTGAGCAGAGTGCTGCCCATCGTGGTATCAAGAAGGAAAATTATGTCCCGTGGTCCAACTACCAAGGCTGAAATGGAAAAAACAACTTTCAGTTCACTTATTTTAGCATGCGTTTTTATTGTTCATAGGCTCTAGTATCTACGTTTTCAGTTTCAATGGATGTTTCACTTTATTGTTTTACACTGCATACTACAGGGATCTCCAACCAGCAGCTCGACAGCCTTTGCTCACCAAAAGATTTTACACTTGATAAGTCACATTTTAGATTTTGTTTTTGCTCTGTACATGTTGAACACTCTCAAAAACATTTTGGTAAACATAGTAAAGAAAAAAGTTAATAGGTGGCGTTCAAGTGACATCACAACATTCTTAAAATATAGCTCACTGCAAAAAATTATGAATTGATAAGTTAACTTTGCTTGAATTTAGAATATTTGACCTTATTCTGAGCAATTTTGACTTGCCAAGAAAAATTATCTGCCAATGGAACAAGTATTTTTGCACTGAAATTAAGAAAAAACTACTTCTTGCACAAAAAATTTGATAATAAATCTAAATTTACTTGAAATGGTGTGCTTTTTATTATAATATGTGATAAAATACTTTATTTGGCAAGTCAAAATTACTCAGAAGAAATTACTTTTTGCAGTGCTGGAGGGCAGCTGAAAATTATGTGCTAGTAACTATGAAAACTGTCAAAAATGCAGATTTCTAGTCTTACTGTGTAGGTTCCAGGTCGTACAGGAGTTGTCCATCACAGGCAAAGATTCTTCAGTCTTCATCTGTACTCTGTAGTTGAAGTGTAGGACGTTTCGCTCTTTATCCAAAGAACTTTGTCAGCAAAGGAGCAGAATTGACAATCGCGTGTGGGTCTTTAAGAAGAAACCAGTAGGAGGAGTTGACTAAGTCCCACCTCTCTTGGTCCTAAAGGTTGGAAAAACATCTTGCCCTATTCACACCTAATTAGTGCTCATTACCTTCCTATTGGCTTTGTTCTAAGGCCATTCACACTCATCTATGGCCCTGCTCTGGTGGTTTCTGTCGAAGGATGTTGTTGCAGATTGGTGCCAAATTTGTGTCAATTCTGCTCATTTGCTGACAAAGCTTTTTGGATAAGGAGCGAAGCGTCCTTCACTTGAACTACAGAGTACAGATGAAGACTGAAGAATCTTTGCCTACGATTTCTAGTCTTAAGTTTATTGCTAATTTCTCTGTAATTCCTGGACCAATCCACATGAAACAAAAAACTTTCACAAAGTTCAATGTCTTCTCTGTCAGCACACATGCACTAAGGTCTAATTATTTTTTCATAAAGGTGTCCAAAAGCGGTGACTATTTTTAAAAACACGCCCATGATGTGGGCCAGTAGGAAGGGCTTAAGAATAATATGGCAGGTTTGTGAATCCAATGACTATCGATTAACGATCAGAGAAAACATTTGGACATTTTCTTTTTGGATATTTCTTTCAAAAACTGAGTTGGTTTGGCACCTGCTCCAAACGGAAAAAGAATTTGCTAACGTGAACACAACCTATTTTGTTCAAAGGTGGATTGTGGAACTTTTTATGCTAAAAAGAAACTTGATATTAATGCCTATTTGACCTTTTAGTGACCCAGTGGCTGTATGGGTAGTTAGATGGGGCGCCTTTAATCTTCATCACAGCGGCCAGCTCCAGGACTAAATGTTTTTAGGGTGACTGGTTCAGAAAATCTACCAGAAACTCTATTGACTTAAAGGTCAAGTACATACTACTGTAATATCAAGTTGTTCTTGTTGTTGTTTTCGAATAAAAAGTTCCACAAAGCACCTTTAATTATGAAATATCTCCACCTACGTCGCACATGCTGCCTTCCATTTGTCCTCGGAAATCGGGATTTCCGACTTCCAAGTGGGAAGTTCTAACTGGAACGCCCCCCGAAGTCGTAGTTCCCACTGGGAAAGTCGGATGATTCTCTCAAGCCCCGAGTTGAATTTCCAACATGGCCGCTGCCAGCGTGAACCGTCAGTAGAAGCTCTTGAAATGTCAATTTACTAGCACTACAGACTATTTTTGCGGCACTACATGAGCCACAGACATTGTACGATGACTCAAATATATGTGAAAATCCTGCTGTAGTGAAATTTGCATCGTACATGTGTTATGTGCAAACTACAACAGACGCTGTGCTAACAAATGCTAAAAACAGTAGCCCTCATTCATTGGTGACAAACTCCGACTTTGTAACTGGAACGTCCTCAACTGGGATGTGACGTCATTCCGAGCTACGACTTCCAACTTCCGAGGTAAATGGAACGCAGCAATAGTTTCACGTGTTTCTTCAAAGCAAAAAAAGCTCTCTGCCATATTTGTTACATAGCTCATGGGGTAAAAGGTTGGAGACCCCTAATACACTATTTAACTTACGTGCAGCACTTTGTCAGGAAACAGTTTATATAATGTGCTACAGAAATGATGTGGATCGGATTTAATTTAGATTTGTAATGTTGTGAGATGGAAATATAAGCCATGTATATTCACTTTTAAATTATCACATTACAATTGGTGATTATGTTTCATATGCTGAAAAACATTTGTTTTAATGTGTAAACAGTATTTTCATTTAGAGTAGAAGCAACTACACACACATATGCAAGTATAGGGCAAAATTTGCTGATTTTCGGTGACAGTTCCTGATGTTGCACCCGTCTCTTCCACCCCATGAGACAACCTTGAGAGACCTACCTTCTGTGAACTCATTCTGAACTATTATGGTGCGCTGGACGACCCCGTTAAGGTAGGGCAACAGCTGGTCGCCCAGGCTCGGGGCCGCTCTGAAATCTGGGGCTGACATGACAAAGCTCCTGTCTGTGGCCACCGTCGCCAGATCTGCCGAGGCGGAGTCACCGATGGCCACCCCGAATGTGATCACACCGGCCCGTTTCAGGGCCCTGTCCCCCACACCGGTGTCATCTGCCGAGGCCCCACCGCTGATCACCACTAACATCTGCGGCACGCCCTCGTCCGCCCGGCCGCCTGCGTCTGAGCCCAGCAGGCTTTCGGACGCCTCCTCCAGAGCCGCGCCCAGGTTAGACTCATCGCCCCCCGGGTAGGACAGGCCCTTCACCGCTTCCAGGACCGAGGCTTTGCTGTCATAGCTATTCAGGTAAAACTTAATGTCGGGGCTGCCGTTGTAAAGGGCCAATGCCACGTGAACCCTGTCCCTGGCCACATCGAGGCGCTCAATGATTCTCAAAGCCAAATCGCGCACAAAGGGGAAGTTCGCTGCTCCAACGTTCTGTGATCCGTCAATTAAGAGAACTAGGTCGGCTGAGTCTTGTGCTTCAGGAGAGAGAGGGAGAGAGAGAGAGAGAAGACAAAACAAAATGGAACTTGTGAAAGCGTTAACACAGTGAGGCAGACACAGAAATCACACACGTGCTCATGTGTCAACATTCAGTGAACACATCAAAAACACATTTAAACATCATACTGCATGAGGCTGAAATAACCAGGGGACTGCACTGTTCATTTGGAATAAACACACCTAATGTGTCATCATTTAGCTAATAATTACATCAATACTATGAATGTTAGCCCAATGCCCAATGAAGTAAAATATTGATTAATTACAGCTATAAATTACTAAAAAATATTTACTAAAATATTTACTATAATTTATTTACTAAAATATTTACTATAATTTATGTTAAGTTATACTTTCTATCTAAAAACAGCTAGAAAATGGATCAAATTTGTGTTAGTTTTCCTTTCACTGAAAGGTACCAGGAAAAGATAGACTCAAGTTAGACTTGACCATTGATATTCTTGATACTTGATATTCTTGATACTCATAAAACTATGCAATGACTACATATTATTTCATTTGTGTAAATACGGTTGCAAACGACGTTACATTGATATTTTATTGTCACGATGTATTTAAAGTAGCCTTTCCTTTTACAGACAGTCCCGTCTTGATTGAGTTCAGTCTTACCATGCAGACTCATGTTACAGACTTACAGACCAGTCATGTCTCTGTGTGCTCCCTTGGAGCCTGCAGCTTCACAGTACTTCAAATATGTGGACTCATCAGTCCAGTCTCCACCAAAATAATACTTTGGATAAAAACTGCATGTTCAAATCCAAGTTAATATTTTGGTTGTATTGTTTCATATTCAGAGTACATATGCTGCAGGTCAAAGACGCATCAGACAGATTCATCACTGTATTTAAAACCCATATGGCACAATTTACACAAAAATAAACTGCAGCTAAAAAGACAAATAAGGTTAAAGACACAAGAGCGTAGGTGCAGGTTAGCAGTAGTTTTAGAGCATCTACTTGACAATATCTTCAAGAAGATAGTCAGTGAAGAAAGCGCCTCCACCCATTAACTAATAAACCATGTGTGTTTTGTAAATGGCTGGTTCTTTGAATAATCACATGCAAATTTAATGAATATGCTGCATATCGTATAGTGTTAGGACAAGATAGCTGCCCTATGATGTGATGTTAATCCTATGGGAGAATAGTGAGAGGTTATTGTGGCTTCAGTACACCTGATTGGGTTAATGTTACTCCACATGTGCAGCGTCTGTGCTGGACATGCTGCTCATTAGTACACACAGTGATCCGTCCCATTTTACCTGTCCCTCCTCCCGTCACAGGGTCCTCACTGACCACAGACGCGCCCCTGCTCTGGGCCACCGCGCCGCACAGCCCCACCACTAAGTCCTGGATAATGTCTCTTAACGACAGGAACGACTCTACACTGAAAACGTGGGTGTTATAGGGTTTGCTAGCCATCTCCCTGAGCTCCGAGTCCAAAGCATCGTGAACGCCCACCGCGAACACCTCCACTTCGGCCAAACGCAGCACACGGGACGGTTCTGCCACATCGTCCTGGGACCTCCCGTCCGTCAGCACCACCACCACCTGAGTCACTCCGTCTGCCGCACGACTGCCCGAAGCACTGTTCATGTGAGCCCGGATCAAGAAGTCCAACCCAAAGCCAGTGCGAGTGCCCCCGCCGATGTAGGGCATGGCCTGGACGTGAGATAGCGCCCCCCGTGGTGATGGGTAAGTGTTGAGCTTGAATTCGGTTTTGGGCCTGCTATTGTACTGCACCAGGGCAAACCTAAACTTGTCCCCGCCGACTTGGTGCAAGGCTCGGATCGCGCTGAGTAAGAAATGTCTGACATGTTCAAAGTTCTGCTCTCCCATACTCCAGGATGTATCCACAAGAAAGTACACATCAGCTCCCAACCCGTGTGCACAATCTTCGGGAGAGAAAACTCAAGGTTACTACATGTAACCCTGGTTCTCTGAGAGTGAAGTGAGCTTCGTCCAAACAAAAACCAACAGGGAAACACCAAAAGCAGTTATACTGTATGTTCATATAAACGTGCAAATTATGTAAAATAAAGGGATCCAAGGCAAGGATTCCCAAACCTTTTTGGCCGTGACCCCTAAAATGGCCCAAAACAACCTGGGACCCTCAGTGTAAACAGTTATTTCCTCTTCTTTAGGGCAGCAAACATATTAAAGGTGCATTTTGGAACTTTTTATGTAAAAAAAAAAAACAACCTTGATACTCGTGTGCATTTGACCTTTTAGTGGCCCAGTGGCTGTGTGGGTAGTTAGCATGGTGCCTTTACTTTCCACGATAGTGGCTTTGTGACGCTTCAGGATTAAATGTTTGTTTAGGGTGGCGTTGCCATGGAGATGGTTCCATCAGCAGAGAAAAGCTA
The DNA here is from genome assembly GCA_900303255.1 of Lesueurigobius sanzi. Classification (NCBI taxonomy): domain Eukaryota; kingdom Metazoa; phylum Chordata; class Actinopteri; order Gobiiformes; family Gobiidae; genus Lesueurigobius; species Lesueurigobius sanzi. The sequence continues at coordinate 2,953 of OMNZ01044864.1, read as the reverse complement.
TCCACCTCATTCTGCCCCGCCCACTTTTGTTGTAAAAGCATTTCCTGTTTTTATTAGCACTTCCTGTGAGCTGAGATTTCCATTGTTGTTAATGGAAGAGAGTGAAGAAAATAAAAAGGGAATCAACAAAACACTTGTAAAAAAGCTTAAAGTAAATAAGTTTGTGTGGCTCAGGTTTAGTTTCAGAGGATGGACGACATGAAAAAGTCACCCAAAATATTTTTTTTGTGATATTATCTCTGCCTTTTTGTTGTGACTCTCATTGGCTAATTGTCTGTGAGAAACTCTAAAGGACCAAAGCTGATGGATATATTTACACAGAGGTTTGTTGTAAATGTTACATGTTTCACCAGAAACAAAAATCAAAGCCAATATCAGCTCAAGTCAGACCTGCAGTTGACCAGAAATACAAAATGGCGGCCCCCATTGCAACTTCCTGAATAAGGTGAATAACCTTGTGCTGCGAGATGTATTTCCGCGAGATTTGTGATTTCACAAAATACATCTTGAAAGTGTCCTATCACTTACGCTCAGCTCGACTCTTTGCAGGACCAATGACGAGCCTGGTTTAAGGCAGGACATGTTGCTATGACGTCTCACCAAACACAGAAGAATAACAAACATGGCTGCGTTTGAGGACTTACTTTTTGATGCAGCAATTGACTCTGTTTTACAGTAGCTGAATGCCCACTGTTTCTGCTTTGAAAAGAGACGAATGGATTCTGAAAGTACTAGCCTGGTCTTACCATACCCTCGTACTCATTTCGTACAGAGGGTGTGGATCTTCCCAATTGAGCTCCATTTTCAGGTGGGAGGAGTCAACTCCTTTTAAAGTTTGAAACGATTGGATCTGATTTTACCCAATCACTAGCCTGGCCTTAGCCATCCGAATTATCATTTCCTGCATATGCCTGTCACCTACAACACCCGCCTTCCCCCGCCTCGCTGAATGAAAAGCCTAAATATAATATATATACTGTATATAGCATGCTCCTCTAACAATCAACGGTGCTGCAGTTGAGAGGGTGACCAGCACTAAGTTCCTGGGTGTGCACATCACAGAGAGGCTCTCCTGGTCCATGCACACCACATCACTGGTCAAGAAAAGTTATCAGCGTCTCTCAACTTTCTCCGCAAGTTGAGAAGAGCCAGAGTCCCAGCCTCTGTTATGTCCAACTTCTACAGAGGGACTATAGAGAGCATCCTGACCAGCTCCATCTCTGTGTGGCACAGCGCCAGCACTGCCTCCTGTCGAAGGAGCCTCCAGCACATC
>OMNZ01044863.1:0-14399 GCA_900303255.1 Lesueurigobius sanzi | reverse complement strand
TTCATTTAGTTGTTTAAATTGTTGTCAGGAGCCGGCAGAGAGGAGCTAACAGAGAGGAGCTGACAGAGAGGAGCTAACAGAGAGGAGCTAACAGAGAGGAGCTAACAGTGAGGAGCTGGCAGAGAGGAGCTAACAGACAGGAGCTAACAGACAGGAGCTGGCAGAGAGGAGCTAACAGACAGGAGCTGCCAGAGAGGAGAGGCCGAGGAGGATTTTTCTCTGAGGACGAAGAGGATTTTTCTGTGAGGACGAGGAGGATTTTTCTGTGAGGACGAGGATTCACTATAGGGAGTGGATCGAAGGATGGGCAGACATGGCTACTTCACAGGACTTCGTGGATGGACGGCATGGCTGCCTTGGAGGACTTCGTGGATGGGCAGGTGTGGCTACCTCGGAGGACTTCGTAGATAAACAAACATGGCTACCTCGTAGGACTTCGTAGATAATGCTGGTCAGGTTGGTCCACAATGGCGGCGCACGGAGTTGCAGCGGCTCAGGACCTACCCTCCATCTGATCTATGTAATTTCGTTGTACATTGTATAATGACAAATAAAGCGCTTCACTTAAGCCCGAGGCCTTTGTCTTCAAAAATCATTCATTTACATCATAGATTACATGGCTAAGGCAAGGCTAACTAGAACTAGATATTAAAAGTGAAGAGACCATTGTTTTATTTAAAAAGTGGGACATAATTTGTCTATTTCCTTGTTATATGGTAAAACTGTTAATATTTGTATGAACAGTCTTATTGGTTTGTTCTAGGTTTGTCAAAGTTAACACTGTAACTTTAATTAATCAAATGGAAATGATTGAATGAATCATCAAAAGTCATCTGTGTCTGGAGTTCATTGCACATTACAAACTGTAGCAGGTCCTTTCCCCTGCAAAGATTCATGAAATAGGTTTTAGTTTGTTGCCGAAACGTGAGCAAATTCTTTAATTTAGAGCATTTTGTGTCAGTCTAGTATCAATAATGAATGTAATAATTACATTGAAGACTGGGACAGATCTGGTGTTAAACTTGATTTTGGAGAAATCCTTGGAGACGCAACAGATTACTTTTCCAAAGGAGAAACAAGCTGAAGCCAGTGCAGAGGCCTGAGCACTGGACTAATATGGTTGTATTTCCTGGTTCTAGTCAGGACTCGAGCTGAATAAATACCCTCAAATGAAGAAGTAAATGTACTTAAAGGAACAGGCCACCGTTTTTACATACTGAGATATGCTCTTACCTGAGCTTAGACGAGTTGATGCGTACCTGTCTGGTCTTTGTTAGCATATTCCTATGCACCCAAACATGGGTGAAGTTAGAAGCCACCATAGGAATATGCTTGGAAAGGCTAAATGCTACATCTTTGGTCTTTTTTGCGTGAGGCACGCACAAAGACCTGACAGACCATCAACTCGTCTAAGCTCAGTTAAGAACATATCTCAGTCTTCTAAACGTGTATTTCATTAGTCTAAATATGAATTCTAAATGCATGTACTTCATTCAGGGCCACCTTAATGTACCCATAGGCCCTGGGGATTACCCAGGATTGTAGGCCCCCCCTCAGCGCCAACCCTAACCCTAAATCCCACCGAATGGAGCTGTCTTCTTCTGTGGTTCCTCCTCTGGTTGAGCTTGTTGGTTTAAAAAAGCCCATTAGCTTAGGCCTGTGGCTCATCAGCTCTTTATCGCGACGCGCTTTCTCCTTTTGCACCTTTCTCTTCTGTGCACCGCTTTCAAACTTTTCCTTCCCTCACATTTCTGTCTCGCGTGAGTGAATAGACCGTACATAAGTTATGCCTGAAGTTTTTCTGCACTTGGATTGGCTAGAATTTGTATTAGTATCAATGATGCTATGACAGATCATAGCCAATTGGTCAGTTGATGCCGCAATAATATGATTGACAGGTAAAACAAACCAATGAAAGTATAATATGGAATTCAATGGTATCTGATCTGGACCAGATACTACAGAAATCTGACAGGATCAGGCAGAACAAAGGTGGTATGGACAGTGTCAGTGCCCTCTGCTGGGCAGGTGTGGAATTCCTTCATTTTATAAAAATCTTTGCTGCCCCCTAGTGGCTGGATTGAGCATTTTGATTATTTATTTAAAATGTCATAACTTCTGACAGGAATGGGCTAGAGACTTACTTTTTTAGTTTTTTTCCTTAATTCTGATAGGCCCTTGATCGTGGCAGGCCCCTGGGCTCCAGCCCCTGCTAGCCCGTTGGATAAGGCGGCTCAGACTTCACTCTCCACAACACTTTGTTTGTATCAGGGGATTGTCTCCCGGAGTCAGAGATTTTGTAAAAACAAATCTCCTTTCCATCATTTTGCTTGGTTGGTGTGACAGCTCATTCTGAGAGTTGAGCATATGAGAGGAGTTCAGAAATGTCCTGCAGGGAGGACACTCGGTCTGGATCCACAAACTGACTCACGATCCATCACAGTTTTGAAGTAACAGGTAATTAATCTTGTCAGTCTGGCGTATACAACTTCCAACAGCAAACGCGTCCGTCCCGAGGCACCGCGAGGCATTTCCTCACTCCGAGACGCTAATAACACAATCCTCAGAGGGACACGGACTGACCGCATGACGGGAGCGACGGGCCAGGACTGAAACGCAATATTCGACGGGCGAGCGGAGAATTAGAATAACAAAAGGCGCGCTGATGAAATATAATTGTCACCGAACCGATTTGCGCGCAGCCTTGAGACTTTACCTCTACCTTGGCTGTCTGTTTCCGGCTGCAGACCAGAGAGGAGCGGGAGAAAGGAGCTGTCAGTCAAACACAAGCGTAGCACTATCCCAGGGACATGTTATAATGATGGGGACTAACTAAGCCGGTGTTACGTAGACAAACACACAGAAATGAAATTAAGTGGAAGAGGTAAAGACAGACTGGAGCATGTCGACGCTGGGTAAATTGTCAAAGTTTTACAACCTTACAAGTGTCACAATTAAAGTTTGTACGACAGATTTTCATGTTTTTGTTTTTTTTTTTCAATTATGATGGGATAAAGCCTGGAGAAGCCTACGTATTAATCATAGTTTTACACCAATGGAGAGATCATTTACTTCATGAAAAATGTTTAAAAATAGCAATTTTAATGTCCTTGAACTAAAAGGATTGACTGGGACTTGCACATATCGTTGCAGAGGCACAATTACGGATATTCTATGTCACGTCATGGGCCTGTTTTCAGTAATAAACATCACCAAAACTAGGGAAAAGAAATAAATAAATGTATTTTCGTCTGCGTAGTTTCGCACAGGACGCACAGGAGTTGTCCAGCGTAGGCAAAGAGTCTTCAGTCTTCATCTGTACTCTGTAATCAAAGTGTATGATGCTTCGCTCTTAATCCTAACAGCTTTGTCGGCAAATGAGTAGACTTGACATGCTCGTGGGTCTCTTAAGGAGAAACCAGTAGGTGGAGTTAACCTCTAATAGTGCATTCAGACCAAACACACTGGAGTCACTATGAGCGAGTGATTTACATGCTATCTCTACGTAAAGGCACGATGAGGAGTGCGGCGGTGTGATGGTAGGGCGAGACGATTGGCACGATTTCAGCGACTAGAGCGGAGTGAATGGGGAGATAGACACATGTAGAGAGAAAGCGAAAAAGCGTCCCGGAAACTTCTCCATCGCCCTGCTCGCTCAAGTTGAAAAATGTCAACTTTTACGTCAAATTGCAGCGTGTTAACCAATCAGAGACTGAATCTGGCTGTGACGTCACGTGAAGTGTGGAGATCGGACTGCCAGGTAAAAGTTGATAGCAATTAGCTCTTATAATTTCATGGCCAATTCTCTATATGAAGTGACGTTAAATGGAAATATTGTACAATTTAGCTATATTTTATTGAGCGTTGATTGATTTACTAGCAGGGGATAGTCAAAGTGCTAGCTCCAACGCCGGGACAACAGCTCCTCAAACTGGGCCTGGATACACCGCAGAAAATTCCTAGTCTGTGAAACCTTTATTGACAATGGCAATAAATTCTATTCTGATTCTGAAATGCCGCTGGTAGCAGCTGTCATCCAGGTGGAGGATATGCTGAACCCAGGGACCACGCCACATAGTTCGGCCTTCTTCACTAAATAATGGTCGCTGACTCGCTCAATATCAATCAATCAATCAATTCATTTTTGTAAAGCCCAATATCACGACAGGGGCCATCTCAGAGGTCGGTATCAGGGTTGCCAGATTCTTAAAATCAAATTATTGAATAGAGAGCCCAAAATTATCGTTTTTGGGAAAAAATGATCATACAAAGAAAACGCACCTACATATGTTTGCAATGTAAAAATGAAGGATATACATGAATTAGAGCCCACACTCACAACAAACATCATTTACGCCTGATACTGCTGCTAACCTTCCTGTTTCAGTCTCCTAACTGTGGTTCGTACTTAACTCATTAAACTTGTTAAGTTATGGCACGCTCTGCGGCTCATTCAGGAGTTTTTCCCGCACACACTCTCTCCAGCCTCACGGAGGCTCAATCTGACTCCAGATCTGGTGTCAGATTGAGCCAGATCTGGAGTCTGGCTCAATCTGCAAAGTGCTGCAGAGACCGCAAAATGCATTTAACCAGACATTATCTGCCGCTCTGAAATTATCATACATTAGGGTATTTTTGGCATTATTGATCGCACATCGTACAGAGGTCTAAATTATCATACAAATACGATAGTTATCGTACATCTGGCAACACTGATCAGTATGGACAAAACAAATCACTATCAGACATCAAGAATGATCAAACTAAGTCACACACAAATGAAATGTCACAACCAGATGTAATGTGCCGTAAATAAGTAAATCGGACATAACAAGCTTAGAGTATCCCACATCCTTAGACCCTCCTCCACGGCGAGGAACAACCCTTAAAACCACATGGGAGAAAATTATGAAACCTCGAGGAGAACCATTTTGGGGAGGGATCCACTCCTATGGACGGATGGGCCAGTTGTGAATTTTTGGTCGGCCAGAGTCCAATAGCTATGTCCAGCGCGAGAAAAAATGTAAGCTGTCAAGGTCCAAAGGAAGGTTTTTAAGTCACTATTATGTGTTTACTTCTTATAAGAGACTGCGGAATCTACGGGTCAGTTCCCGTCGACTGAGGAACAGTTTTGTACACAGGGCCATCGGGAAGCTGAACTCTCTCCCCTCCCTCCCTCCCCTCTTCCCCCTCCCCCGCTCCACAATCAAGGATGAGAGAAACATAATTTGGAACCATTCGAATGGTTTGACAAATAAATAATCTTGAATCTTGAATATTATTTGTATGGATATTTGATTTTTCATGATTTAGGCACAAAATAATAAAACGCAAAAAACCTCTGGTCAAACTTCTGTTATCTAACTATCAAAGATGAAACAAACAAAATGATTTCCTTTTTGTCCCCTAATGCTTTGTCAACGTCCCATGGAGTTCCTTTTTGTGCGTTCGCTCGGAGACAGATAAAGTTTTCCTCGACACACAGACTTGTTCAAAAAGTCCACAATCACAGCAAACCTCTGTTTAAAGCCAGCGCCAGGAGAAACAAAGGGAACTTTAAGCTGCTTAATGATTTGCCGCACGGAGCTTGTTTTGGAAAGTGCTCAAAGAACATCAAACACTTTCACATTTAGTTAGAGCAGTTTTTGGAGCAACTCAGACTTGCATCTCCGGCTAATGGAATGTGGAAAGTGCAAGTTCCTTTCAGCTCAGCATTACTGCATTGACTATGGTCTTTTTTTTAGATCCTGTATTATGCAAATTGATATTTTTTAAACCTTTTAGTCAAGTTATAATGTTATATCCTCATCAAAAGCATACCTGGAGTAGTGTTTAGTTTTAGCTGTGCATGTTTTAGTAGTCCTGCGTATCCCTCTTCTGCTCTTAAAACGCCAGCCCACACTTTGATGTACAGTTCACAGCGTAAAGGAGTAAAAATATCACAAGGAAACACAAAATCAATCTCTAGAAAATAAGACATAACATCTGCTTAACTTAACATAAAATAAAAATAAACATAACTTAGAACAATGGCTGTATCTACTGTCCACACTATTCCCCAAATTTACTCATTTACTATATGGTCTCGCTCTGTATAGTGGACTAATTTTGTTGACATTTTGGGTAGACTGCTGCTCACTACCTTCACCTGGCCTCTGATGATCACGTGACCCAAGCGCCGCAGTGACGTAATCTGAGGAGGAGAAAGTAGGGAGCAGTTTGCCAGAAATGTAAACATGAGAGCCCTACATCTGCTGTAAAGTTCGCAACACTCAGCTAATGAAATTCTACAACCAAGACGGACCAAATTCAAGAGACAGTTTATTATTTATGGATATATATTAGTCAGAAAGGTTTTACTCAACATGGATTTTACATTAATGAAGAAAACAGCTTGGATTGTTGCATTTTGCCTGAGAAGAGAAGCTATCGATCTCAAGCTAAAGGTAAGCAGCTAACGTTAGCCACTTTCCCCCGTAGCAGGTCATATTTAAGGGTGATTTCTTCATAAATAATCCAAACACGGCACTAAAGCAGCGTTTTTCATTCATCCGTGTTGAGTCCTGACGCTGTCGGTCATGGTATCAGCTGTTTATGTCGCTCGCAGTGCATTGTGGTCTATATTGACCGGTTTAGTGACCATCGCGGTCCACAACTTTTCAAGATGCATTGTTGGACATTTTGAGTGCACATTTGGGCACCCCTATAAAATTGCGTATCCACTATATAGTACAATATATAGGGAATAGTGTGGACATTCGGATACAGCCGTAGACTACAAATGCCTAATTCGACCACAGGTGAGACTAATTATTCATCACACAGGTGTCCAGCAGATGGTTGACTATAAAAGGATGATACTGAAAGTAAATCCTTTTCCATTTCATGCTGCAGCAATGGTACCACACGGAAGAGAAATGGCACAAGTCCTGAGAATGAAAACAATTTCTTTATACCTAAAATGTGAAGGGTATAAGAAGATCAGCAAAGTTTACTTATCAGTCAGAAAACTGTTGCAAAAGTGGTATGAACATTTTAAAAGATGCTCCATCTCACAGGGACGTCCAGGGAAGTTCACTCCTCAACAGGAGCGTCTTCTGATGAGAATGGTTGAACAAAATCATCATGTAAGTTCACTGTAGTTATCTATAGAAGTAGAAAGCCAAACTGGGCAGATTTTTCCCCATGATATCATACAGCATACATGCAGCGTACATGCGATCCACAAAAGAAGAAACCTCTCCTAAAGCCCAGGCACAAAAAAGCCGCCTAGAATTTGCCAGAGCCAATGCTGACAAAGTGTTTTTGGAACCGATGGCTTCAAAACTGTATGGCGTTGCAAGGTCTATAAAGAAAAATGCACGGTGCCTACAGTGAAGCATGGTGGTGCCAGTGTCCTTCCACCTGGGGGAGCTGCTAGTGTCGGGGAGCTGTATTTAATTGACTCATCGGATTGCTCTATAATGAAAGTGCAGTTTTCCAATGATCCTAAACACACCTCTAAGGGTTCTCTGAAGAAGAACTGGGTGAAAGTAATTCAGTGGCCTAGTATGTCTCCTGATCGGAACCCAATCAAACATCTATGGGGGAGTACTATTTACCAAACCAGGAAAGCAAGAGATTGTTGAATGCGGAAAAGCTCTTACTTACAAATGCTCTTGGGACTTTTGTTCTTTCAAAAACCTTGCCATTTACACATCGCTAAATGTAAATAAAATGAAATTTGTCTGTCACAATAATGTGGGTCCCAATACGAGCGATCGCGATGTCGTCACGTCCGGGGCTTCGGTAGGCAACATGAATAATAGTTCTATGATAGGCAAAAACATTGTTTGCAAACAGAGGATTGCTTCTCTGGGGTTGTAACAAAAATATGACTTAGAGTTTTTCTCTGTCACCGAAATATTTTCAAAACTACCCGCACGATCTTCAAATCTTTTGGTCAATTTGGCAAGTGAAAATATTAAAATCTTGTTGATTTTTTTGTGCAATGTTGTGCTGTTTGGTTACACTTTCAGTTGTTTATGTTGTGAAAAGTGTATTATCCAGGTTCTCAGCTGATTTGCTAGACCCTCCAAACATGCAGTTGTATGGGGTTTGTACAAAATATTTCGAGAAATGTACTTCAACTTTTGGAAATATCAGTTCTGATCTGAGAAATGTGCCAAAGACACTGGGAAAACTGTAAATAAACCGAGCTACAAGTCATGCATCAGCTGTTGTCTCCCATTCACCAAAACATCAGAAGAAAATTGAGGAAGAAAATAACAGCGATGGCTCCTAAATCAGTAATTTCTTTCCAATGGTGAAACACTAGCAGCTACTTGTTTTTTACATGGCTGTAACAGTATTGCTCCCTGACTGTTGTGAAACATGCTTGTAACTCGCTTGTAACTCATCGCTGTGAAGAATTTCCATGTTAGAAATGAGTTAGGGACATGAGTTTGACGAACAATTTAAAATTCACGTGGTCCCTCTTTCTGCATTAGCCAAATGAAAAATAAAAAAATCTGGTATAGAACCTTAAGCTTGTCCAAGTGAATAAACTGCTTAAAAAGGTAAATTACCTCACCATAGTTCACTGAAGTATTTGTGCTACAAAGTGAGCACTTCCGACAGTCGACTTCCACTTGTGCGCAATCCAAGATGGAGGAGCTTAATAATGCATGTTTTGGCCGCGGCACCGTGCTGCTGACAGAGGCATAAACAAAAGTGCGGAGGATCCAGGAAAAGGTTGACAACGCTGCCCTTTAAGTCTGTGTGAGAGGCGGCGTGTGCCAGTGTGGGCAGGAGGTAAGGCTTGGCATCACCTTTAAGCAACAAGGTTCGCTCTGAACAGACAGTGGACTGGAAGTGGAGCTAATTATAGAACTGTTTAAGGCCAGACACATATTTAGAGATGTCCGTTTGATCACTGGCATAGTAACTTTACAGAAATGTTCTGTAACGTTTCTGTTATTTTATACTTCCATTAACCTCTTAAGCCCTAGGCCTTTTTCTCCAAAAATGATGTCTTTACATTCTAGGTGTACATGGCTAATCTTGGTGTCCACACATTTGGTAGAGCTTTGGGATGACGGTGGAAGTGAAATAAAAATAAATGATGTTGTTTGACAATAAAATGAGGTTGCCATAGGTTTGAATGAATTTCCGCCTGAAAAAAACACACATTTTTCCGCAAAAAGGCCTTTTTCCTCCCTGTGGTGTAGGAAATAACAACAGAAATGGATAATCCCACATCAGCTGTCACTAATTTGCAACTTTGGAATATTTTTCTGCATAAAACACGTAGTTCAGTAACTGTATCTGAAAAAAAAGTCCCCATTTTCGGGGACTCTAGAGGCCTAATGGAGAAAGTGAGGTTTAAATGTATTGTTATTTTTTTTCGTTTGCATATTAGTTCAGCTACATCACAGAACTTTTAACTCCCTACCAGCCCCCCCACAGCCTTAGATCCTCAGGCAGGTCCCTGCTTGCTGTTCAAAAGTCGAGGCTCCGGACGAAGGGCGATCGAGCCTTTTCGGTCCGGGCGCCTCGACTTTGGAATGACCTGCCTGAAGAGATAAGACTTGCTCCGTCAATGTCATCTTTTAAAACTCTTCTTGAAACTCACTTTCATAGATTGGCTTTTTTATAATTTAATAGTTACTATTCTCTTATTCTGTGTTATTTATTCTTGTCGTGTGTTCCTGGGATACCTTGTTTATTTTAACTGTTGTTGCTTGCTGCCGTTCAGCACTTTGTAAACTTAAATAATTGTTCCAAGGGGATCTTGTTTTGAATTAGCTAGTTATTAGTGACTAAAATATGCCTTGGGAGGGCAGGGAAGGGTAGCCTGGCACCACAGCCTGACTTCATGTATAAGATACATTGGAAGACAGTCTGGAATTACGCCGTTGGCTGCTCTAGCTCTGGTGAGAACGCTACCAGACCAATCACAGCACGGGAGGCAGGAGTTAGCGATGCGCCATTTTCAGTGTCTACAAACTAGTCAAGATGGCGGCCACAACTGAGCGATGTTTTAGCATGGGGATATCTTTTGTTTTGAATGCTGAACTCTCCAATTTGAAAGCCAGCCAACAGCTCAATGACGCTGAAAACGATGCATCGCTAACTCCCACCTCCCGTGCTGTGATTGGTCTGGTAGAGTTTGCACCAGAGTTTGAGCAGACAACGGCACAATCCCAGACTGTCTCCCAGTGTATCTCATACATGGAGTCAGGCTGGTGACGCCAGGCTAAAGGAAGGGAGTTCAGCTGCCTGATAGCCTGGTGGATAAAGCTGTTCTTCAGTCGACTGGACCTGACCTGTAGATTCTGCAGTCTCCTCTCTAAAAGCATTAATTAGCCTGATGAGACTATGTGATGGGTGCATAGGGGCACCTTTGTGGGTGAGACAGGTCCTGAAGGGAAGGGAGAGGGGCTCTGGTGATCTTCTCAGCTGCTCTCACTATATCAATCAATCAGTGTTTGTAACGCCCCAATATCACACCAGTATCACACCAGGAGTCGTGCCCCAATATCACACCAGGAGTCGTCCAAGAGGTCGGTACAAAACAATCAATATCAAACATCAAACAAATGCGCTGGAGGCTCCTGCAGCAGGATGCAGTGCTGGCACCACACAGTGATGCAGCTGGTCATGATGCCCTCTCCCGCTGTAGAAGGTGCACACGATGGAGGCCGGAACAAACAAAGATTTTCACAGGATTCTTCAGTAAAAGACTGGACATTTTGTTCTCTGTAGGAGCTAAAGTGTTGCTGCAAGAGTGAAATGAAAACTTCATTTTGAGAAAATGTGCTTAAAAGGTTTGTAATATGTCAGCTTGGTATCTTCCACTAGTTCCAAAAGTGGGGTCCCAAAGGATTGTCTACAAGGCAAGTAGTTTAATTACACATGTATTTTGAAATATAATACTTTATATTTTTAATGATTTGAATGTAGATTTATGAAAAAAGACATTCTTATCAATAGTGTTAATTCGTAATGTTGGAAACCAGGAGGGGAACTTTCGATCCCTAGTTTGGAATAGCTGATTTATATAATTAGTTCAAAAGTCATAATACATAAACAAATAAGGTACAATATATAGATTTTAGTCTTTTTGCAATTATTTTTGTGACAGTCAAATACAGAACTGAACACTAAGTATTACGTGTTAATAACTAAGAGTAAACATTTTTAATTCATTCAATTCCAAAAACAGAAGTGCATACAGTGGTAACTTACAGTCTGTGTCTCCCTCTAGTGGACAAGAAATAAAAATAAACATTTAGACGTCTGATACCTCTACCAGTAAACTGAAACGTAATTGAGTAGTTGTGGTCCAAACGCATTCCTAACTTTCCCAAAAAACATACAGGATCTAAAACCCCCATTCTTCAGTGATGACTTTGTAAGCACATTTCACAACTTGGGAATGTCACTTTTTAGGGTCACTGTCACAGAAATGCATGTAAAGTGGCCTGCAAATTCATGAAATTGACGGAAAAAGCTTTAAATTTAGATACACAGTATTGTTTCCACAAATGTGTAAGTTTACAATATACAAAATAAATATATTTCCACTGCAAGGAAATACAATCAGGCCTAGTGCCTTCAAGGATGGATGGATTTTTACATTGTTTGGGCGGTGCATGTGTAGGATGAGTGTGGGCCAAATGGATGATTCTGGGCTTTATAAAAATAAATTGAATTGATAATAAACTTCCATTTCAATTGGGGGTCAGGGGACAATAGAAATCCCAGGGAGATACAGTGATATCAGTGATTGGATTCACAAATCTGCCATATTATGGTTACTGGCCAACATCATGCACAAGTTTTTGAATATTGTAACCACTTTTGGACACCTTTATGAGAAAATAATTAGATCTTAGTTCATATGTGCTGACAGAGAAGACAACGTAAACGGTAGAAAAAGTAAAAGGAATATACCTCACAAAAATGTGCCTCACCATCAAAGCTCTAATGTGAGCTCAGTTTTTGTGCTGTATATTACTTTTCTTTACTGCCGTTCACATCATTAGCAGCGCTTTAATGCAAAGCTAAGCAGCTGAAACAGGAATTCGTCCCACCGTCGGCTGTTCTAACTGAAAAATGCAACTGGAAACCATAGCAATCAAGCCATTTCAGAAATTGGGAATTGGAGAAATCTGCATTTTGACAGTTACCAGCATTCCTCCACTTTAATTTTAAACTATAGGCTCTTCAGTATGTTGCAACGTCACATGAATGAACCCATTTAAGCTTTCAAAGAAGGTAGCACATGACCCTTTATCCCTCTCGTTGCTTATATCGGACCCCGATTTAAATCCGTCTGTGAGCAAAGGATCCCAAAGACGTCACACGTTCACATTTGGCATTTTATTAGAAAAAGACAGCAAGTTCTCACGACCATCGGAATATAATCACACTCTGAAAATTAACCACACGCTCCGCGCTTATAAAGAAGACCCAGTCTCACCGGCCTCTCGGACGTCGCCACAACAGGCCACGCCCCTCGCCCGCTGCGTCCAACGAAACCCCATGTGCAACGATAATGTACAGTTTTTACAAGTTTGACAGAAAACAGGTATAGGTCACATACATGGCAACAAAAGTCATCTAGAATTGGAAACGAAAAGTAGAACGCTGGTTATTGGACATTGAACTGCGATCAGTAGGATTTATTTTACTAAAAGCAAATAAATCTGTCCCAAATGCCTTTAAACACTTCGGTTCCAGATGACACATCACATTAATTTTCCCCAAAGATAAAATGACTAGGACTGTAAAGAGTTTCAAATAATGACGAAAGCTAATCAGGTATGTTCTGAAGTTCTATAAAAACACATTAAGTGCTGCTGTTTTACTTCATAATATTAGGATTTTTTGAGTCTATGGGAAAACGAATGACTCGAGCATTTCAGGCAGGTACTGGGCTCCATATGGAAAGGACATTTTAAATAACATACTTGAAATTATTAAAATAAATCCTCAACATTCTGTAAATTCAAATACTTTACGCCTCTTTAGAACTCCCCCAAGATGTTAATTTTGTAGATACACATTGTACAAGTGTTTATTTCCATTTGCAGTCTGTGCGTCTCGCAGACAGACGGCAGATCATGGATGAAATGGATCAAGCGGCGGCGGACCCCGGAAAATGTTCAAGTCTTTGGACGTGCGCTTGACAAGTCGGCCATTTGCTTTTGGGTCAACTTTACAGAGCTCTTTTTCGCTGGGAGAAGAGTGCGTTATCTGACGGAGCAGAGCGAGCCGCCGCGGGCGAATCCGCAGCTCCACAAACACGGACATGATGAGGACAAACGGCCAACTAGACCTTCAGAAGTTATGTCAAAATGAACAGAAACAGTTAAATTAGACCCTCAGACGCAGGAGCACGTAGTATGGATATTGATTTTCTCAGTCTCTTATATATATATTATTATTATGGTGAGAATGACTCCCGGCCACGTGCGCACACAGTCCTGTTGTCATGGAAACAGCCCCACAAAGTGCTCTGGCTAAGGTCACTGCTGGCCCTCCTTCTTCTCTCCTTCTGTCGAGCTGGAGCCACTGCCGCTGCTGCCATCGCGCTCTGCCGCCATCTGCAGGACACACAGGGGGCAGGGTCAGTACCACCACAAGCCTTCACTCTTAGGGGAAAACCATCTCATCCAAAGTAATATAGGGCTGTCACTAACGATTATTTAGGTAATCGATTAATCGGTTGGCGCAAAAAGGTGCATGGAAAGTGTAATTGTTAAAAGCTTTTTGCACATGAAGCTAAAGTGACACCGTTTGAGGACGTCTTGATGGAGTAAAGTTAAAGCTAATGTTTGTAGGATGCTCTTTGTACAAGTTCCACATGTCATTCCTCATTTGAAAGCTAAGAACCTCGAAAATTCACTCTGGGATTGTTAGAGAGTGAGAGAGTCCTCTTTCTGCTCGGATTAGATTATGATCCAAGATTTGGAACAATCAGAGCAAAAATATTTGCAAAAAAAAAAACTTCTTGAAGCCTTCAGAGTCAACATAGTTTTTTCACAAAAAATACAAAATTTTGATATAATTCTTACTCTGTCTGAGTCTGTATATCCCAGAAACGATTAATCGATTACTAAAATAGTTGACAACTATTTCAATAATCGATTAGTTGACGATTAATCGATTAGTTGTTTCAGCCCTAAAGTAATATGTATTCAGGTCTTCACTAGGGACAAGCATTTCAAACTCATGAATTTGAAAATAAATGCTTTATTACCAGATTACCAGAAATGACTGTTTGCAAAAGACTAAAAAAGGAAAAAAACTAATTCCATTCCACTACTAGGAAAAAAAAAATCAGGTCTAGCCTGTTTTGGCATTTTACATACTATTATTATATATTAGTATTACTAGTAAATACACAAAAC
>OMNZ01044861.1:5188-26432 GCA_900303255.1 Lesueurigobius sanzi | reverse complement strand
TTTATTAATGGCCAATTTCTGAAATAGCTTGGTTGCCATGGTTTCCAAGTGCATTTTTTCAGTTGGAAGAAGGACGGTGGGACACATTTCTGCTAAAGCTGCTTGGTTTTGCATTAAAGTGCTGCTAATAATGTGAACGGCAGCAAAGAAAAGTAATATATTGCACAAAATCTGACCTGACATTAGAGCTTTGATGGTGAGGTAAGTTTTTGTGAGGTATATTGCTTTCCTGTTTCTATCGTTTACATTATTAGCAGTGCTTTAATGTAAAATCAAGCAGCTTTAGCAGAAATTTGTCCCACCGTCCTTCTTCCAACTGAAAAATGCACTTGGAAACCATGGCAACCAAGCTATTTCAGAAATTGGCCATTAAAGCTACATCCTGCTGATAACTTTTCACTGACATGTAAATGTGAACAAACGGTACAGGGGCAGGGCACACTTGGTTAGGTGCACCCAATTCTTGATCGACTTGTACAGTCGCGCAGTCTAGTGTATTGTATGACATCAGTGCCCGTTTGCAGTTTGTGAAAGTCATGTGATGTGTGTGTGGAGTAATGCATCACACATTTACATTGTTGACAGTATTGGTGAAATGAATAATAACTACCTAAAAGTGTACGTCAGGAATTAGAAGCACAATGGGAAGCCTAACTGAGAACACTGCTGTCAAAACTAATGCACAACAGTCGTCCAGTGTGTTTGACAGATAGATTATCATCCAACGAAACTTTTAATTCACTGTTAGCTAGTGTTTTAAAAAGACGAGTGTCAGTCGGATACCAAATGGAACTTAAAGCTCAACAAGGTGCAGGTGTGTCACAACCGCAGTTGCCGAACCGCAGCTGAGCTTGTACACTTTATAATTTATTTTGCAGGCAAGCCACCACCCATACAGCATGAAAATTGTTACAAGTAACTCTAAAGCGATGACTCAAAGAAGCCACGACTGGGTAAAACTGTTCTTCGGCTTACGGAACTCCCCCTGCCCTAGGCTTGTTCATGGGTAACCTACAGAAGAGGGCTGAGCAATGCCTGTTAGCTCTAAGCTACCAGAAGCTAGCATTAACAACTCTTCCGCTTGTTTGTCAGTGTTGTTTTGGTTATGGAAGTTGACGTGTAGCGTGCTTTAGTTGACAAAAATATCAAATAAATAATTTATATTACAACAACAATGCGCCAACGTATGACTGCCCAGCTATGCCCGTTGACTCAACAGACTGCCAGATAGCATTAGCAAGTGTTAGCTTGATATGGATGCAAACAAGATATTTGTGGCTAGCTGAGTTAGCTAGCGGCATTCTTTTTTTTTCATTTTCTATTGCCATTTCAAACTTATTTTTTTTTATCTATCCATTTTGAATGTTATTTACCTTCATGACGGGACATCCTATGAATACTGCTGCAGCCCCCTGTGTGGGCTCCCTGGCATGCAATACAAAATAGGCTAATAATTTGTTGTAGAGAAGAGAAGCCGGGGCTGGTTGGCTGTCCCTGGCCTCTTCCCTCATGAAGGCTACGATCTGGCACACTGCCCCCCTGCGTCCTGCTGTGTCACTGTACAGTGCAATTCTCCTTTGGCCACACGGTGGCACTATCCTTTCACTTTTAGCTTTTGGCAAGACGTCAAGGCAAATGGCTTTTTTTATAGAATGGTCTAGGCCCATTATTATTTATTATAAACTTGACAATCGTTCTGTAAAATTAACCATAGATATATGTGCTTTTTTTATAGGATTTATTATTATTATTATTTTGTTGCCTTTTTGGATTTTTGAATATGCGGAGGCTTGTCCTCCGTGTTCTTCCGTAAAATGATTTTGCCTGGGGGGGGATGACACCTAAATAGTTAAAACAGAATAAGCATGTTGCTTTATATTAAAACAAAATCAAAGTCAACTAAAAAGCTGCAGACTGGAGATAGATTGAATTGAAGTCCAAAAAAATGACAACTTATTATATTTAAGGAAATGTGTATATATAGGCAGATTTCCTTTGGCAGGAATCATACTGTTTCCGTGTGTGCATCCCAAGTGTATCCTTTATTTGCATGCCATTGTATGTGTGCTGTGCAGATTTGGCACAACGCCCAGCGAAGGGTTGCCGGTTTCTGTGGAGGTGGTAAAGACTGCCATCCATCCCCCCAGCAAGCGCAAGACCCATACGCAAATGAAGACGTCGCGATTCCCACAATTAGCAAACAGAAATATTATAGGCTAAGTGGTAGGCCTATTGCCAAGCCCTTTGGCTGAACAACTTCTAGGCAGCCTATTTTTACGCCTTGAATCTGGTTTGACGGGCAAAAGCGCTAGATGACCTTCTCGCCTGGACGGTGACAATTTATGACATATTGCGTCAGAAGTATAGGCACACACCCCAAAACAAGCAACAGCGCGCGCAACGTGACGCCCATACTACACTTCATTCAAGTTTGCCACGCCTTTCAACGTAAACAAACGGGGGCTTGACCAATAGAATCCACCATAGATCAGCCGATGATCAGATGACTGAAAAGGAGAAACTATTTAAAACTCTAATGAGACACTGATGCCAGTTAATACAGTTCTTGAGAGCCACCCTCCTCACTAGTGCGCACCGAACGCACCACCGGCTCTTTGTTACACTTGGATATAGTAGCCTCTGCTCGCACATATTCAGCTACAAAAAAACACTCTGGAAGCTGCAGTCTCCTTGTAATCGCTTGAGACCAAGAAATGATTCAGAAAGTCATTTCACTGTGGATTTTACTGCAGTGCGCATTTGTGACTTCAGTTTTCGGGGAAAACGCCGTGCTTAAGGGTGAGTTTTATTTTGTGCCTATTGTTCATTCATTCTTTCAATTTAGCCTACCCGGTGTTCTCCAAATTACGCACAGCAGCAGCCTGATTGAGACAGGCTTATTACGCCTATGAAGTTAAAGAATGCGCAGAATTACCCTATTGAAAGGGTAGGCTATTTGAGACCTTTATATCTTCTCAATTTAAGACATTTATGGATTGCTTGATCGTTGAACACGAACAAGTGTAGCGACTGAAAGTGAACGTGAAAAGCAGGGATGGATTTAAGAGCCACGTATCCTTTTGGGGAGCGCATGACGCTACGGCAACTGTGGGAAATATTTGGAAGAACGCTGAGTCCGCGTTTTACCATGGAGGGGCTCACAGCTCCTATAAAGATTCAACCCAGCTGAAGTCATTCACCGGCTCTCGACTAAAGGGCACTGCGCTCACTAGCCTCAGATGTGAATCATTCAGCTCTTAGAAGCATTGCCTACAAAAGTGAACACCCTGTCCCACAGGGTCGGCCTAAATGTGTCAAGGGACAACTAATCACAACATTGTAGTAATATAAAGTAGGACTAATATATAAAGTAGGACTAATTTGGGTCCGTGTCGGCCCGACTGTGACATGAGTCTTCAGCTATGTACATGCGTGATTCTTGCATTTCCATACGTTTTATATGCCTATCTTGGAAATGGAGCAATGCATTTTTTTTTCAGCAAGAGTGGATTATAATTTTAGAGTTATTTTCCAGATTCAAAATAGAATTGAATGAAAATATATCAACACATTTCCCAAATGGAGGCTATAATCTAAGAGAAGAACCAAGGCACTCCTCCCACAACATTAATTCTCTATTTACATTTTCTAAAAAGCCTTTTTACTGGGCTAATGCATATTCATTTCTTTCAAGATTTTTAAATTAAATGTTGTGGGAGGAGTGCCTTGGTTCTTTTTTTTTCTCTTGAATACCTTGTGGTACTGACTTCCCAAGCAATTTGCAGTTTTTCTCGAAGCCTATAATCTGTCTGTATCTTTTAGGTGAAGCAAGTGATCTTGATGAACTGTCGACAAATGGCAAGTCTAAAGATGGCCCTATTAAATTCAATATGAGAAAGAGCTTAGACCTGGAACAGGAGGGCTGTTACCTGCAGACGGGAAAAAGGGAATGTCTAGAAGAATGTGGCTTCAATGCAACTGCCAAAAGCATCTTCATCATTCATGGCTGGACGGTAAGCTAAGCATCTTCAAGATATCTAGGTCACAGTTGTATGGCCCTTCAGAGAAACTGTATGCAACACTTCATAAATGTTTACAATATCCTCTGATCAAAGTATATGGAAGAATGTATCAAGTGAATGGGAGAAAACTATTCTCTCGATGTAAAGGTCAGTCGGGTCAAGCTGACTGACTGACCTGGGTTGTCCTCTTCGCAGATGAGTGGGATGTTTGAGAACTGGATGCACAAGCTCGTCTCTGCGGTGATGCAGCGAGAAACCGATGCGAATGTGGTGGTGGTTGACTGGATACCGATGGCCCAGCAGCTGTATCCTGATGCAGTAAATCATACAAGCGGCGTGGGCATGGGTATAGCAGCCATGCTTGACTGGCTTCAGGTAGGTAACACTTATACTGTGTATAAACTGTATATTATATATTTTGTCATTGTATTTTCAAACTTGTGCATGCAAGCGGTTTTCAAATGAGTCTTAAGCCTATGTACATTTACTAAAAGCAAGGTCAGACACTCTGTAGCCTACCTCGTGCTCCTATGAATGAAAGGTGTCTTTAGTATTTAGGGCTGGGACAAGAATGGATGCCATAAGTTCTCATGTGTTAGATTCTTAAGATGATTTATTGCGCTGTCACATATAGATATTTGGCAGCTGTACTTTCTGCCCTGGATGCCAATAGTATGGAATGCAATAAAACACGTATGTGAACACTGTCACGTCATAGTTTTGTATATATTTGTATATAGTCTGGTTATGGTCTGTTTAGCACTACATAGGTCGACTTTAATCCAGGTGCACTGTGTCAAATATGTATGCACATAAAGAAAAGAAAAAAAAACCTATAGCCAGTAGGCTGTAAACACAAATATGTTTTCATTAAGACAAACTAGGACAGGCGACGGAGGTGCCATGTGACAGTGTGTAGTTGGTCCAAGTTTAAGGCAAATGCATTTGATGTGACCATGTGACTGATTATAGTTGGCTTACGGCCAGGTTGTTAAAGATGATTAGTAGCTGAGATTAAGGTTTATCTTCTGTTTTCTGCAGGATGAAGCAGAACTGCCTTTAGAAAATGTGCACCTGATAGGTTACAGTCTTGGTGCACATGTAGCAGGCTATGCTGGAACATTTGTACGAGGAACAATTGGAAGAATCACTGGTATGTATTGCATGAAATAGTTAATAGGCTGCTTTTAACTTTGCTTCTACCTCGGCATATTACATTTTCCTTCATGTTAGGTCTGGACCCAGCTGGGCCCATGTTTGAGGGGGCAGAAGAACAGAAGCGCCTCTCCCCAGATGATGCAGACTTTGTGGATGTGCTCCACACTTACACTCGTGAGGCCCTGGGGGTGAGCATTGGGATTCAGCAGCCCATAGGGGACATCGACATCTACCCCAATGGTGGCGATGTGCAGCCTGGTTGCGCACTTGGTGATGTGCTGGCAGTGGCTGGAAGTAAGTCTCAGACTTAGAAAAGTATGATATTATAGGTATGGGAAAGTCCATTGATGAATCTTTATCCATAGATTTTATGGAGGTTGTGAAATGTGAACACGAGCGAGCTGTCCACTTGTTTGTGGACTCTCTCATGAACAAGGACCACTTGAGCTACGCTTTCCAGTGCACTGGACCAGACCGTTTTAAGAAGGGCATCTGCCTCAGCTGTCGCAAAAACCGCTGTAATAACATTGGCTACAATGCTAGAAAGATGCGCAAGAGACGCAACAGTAAAATGTATCTGAAGACCCGTGCTGACACTCCATTCGGAGGTGAGTCTGTTGTACTAACCCATTGCTGCTCAAATAAACTTTGCCTCATACTGTAATGCTTGCAAAATTTGATAATCACAGTACTGAAGTAAAGTTTTTTCTTTATTTTTTCATTAGGCTTTCACTTCCAGATGAAGATGCATGTGTTTGACAGGAAACAGTCTGTTGATCCAGATCCCACATTTCATGTCAAGTTGTATGGTGCCCACAACGATACAAGTGACATATACGTAGAAGTGTAAGAACTGTTTTTCCTGTACGGATATGCTTGTTGGATATCTAACCTTGTGCTGTTTATTGACCAA
The DNA here is from genome assembly GCA_900303255.1 of Lesueurigobius sanzi. Lineage (NCBI taxonomy): Eukaryota > Metazoa > Chordata > Actinopteri > Gobiiformes > Gobiidae > Lesueurigobius > Lesueurigobius sanzi. The sequence continues at coordinate 20,339 of OMNZ01044861.1, read as the reverse complement.
CAATCCTATTTCTTTTATCCAGTTATGACCACAAAATTGGTTTGAATTCCACTAACACCTTCTTGGTGTTTACTGAAGAGGACATTGGAGATCTGCTGAAGATCGAGTTGAGCTGGGAGGGAGAAGGAGAATCGTGGAGCTCTGTTTGGAAAAGTTTTAGAAAAAGTTTTTTGACCTGGAATACTAGTCTTTCCAAACCAGTGCTACAAGTACGACGTATCCGTGTGAAAGCTGGAGAAACACAAAAGAAGTAAGATGACGCCAAAGAAGACTTTCTTTTTCATTCTAGCCATGTGTAAAATCCTCATTATCACTGATTTACAGGTTTACATTTTGTGTCCCGGACCCGTCAAAGACTGACATTTCACCAGGAGAATCAATAACATTTGTAAAATGCCGTGATGGTTGGGAATCCAAACCAACAAAACGGTAAGCATATGATGCACCTTTTTTAATGTTGAATTAAAGTGGCCTACTTTAACGTTGGAGCGAAACTAAATTCAATATTTCATTCATAGACTGCCAATGTAATGACCCCGCACTTCCAACAACCAATGCACCATCACCTTTGGGACCCATCGTAGGTAAAGAAGCACTGGCTTCTGGAACAAGCACTTTTCAAAGCAGGAGGTCAGTTGGCACACGGCGGCAGAGACTGGGCTCTCGACTTGTACTGAACCTGCAGCCTTTCCATTGGATACTGGGCTGTGTCCAGTGCACAGGAGCTGAGAGAAGCACACCAACGTTCCCAACTGTGTTGGGACTGAATACCAGAACGTAACTTTGGTGTGGATTAGTGAAGTAGAATATAGTTACATGTATGTGGTCAAACACCAGCAAATGTAGTCATGGTACTGTATATTTTAAAATATTTTTTTTATTTATAAGAAATGAACGCACTGCAAGACCAATGTTATTTATGAAAGCACACCCCCACAATAAGGCATTTGTTGTCAATGCAGTATTTCTTTGTATGAGTTGTGTATATGTATGTTGTTATTGTGTGGTCACTGAGGTCATGTGACCCAGTGCCTTTCTGCTGAGAGATTTTTGATAAACACACTGAAGGAGATTCTCATCTCATTGCACACACACACTTTCTGTACATTTTGTTGATGTGTAATGCTTATTTTGTGGGTGTGTTAATGTACATAATGTAAATAACCTTTTGGAACAAAATAAATAAACAATATTTGTACAATGTCTTTGTTCAAAAATAATTGTGCAAGAAGAAAGATGAATGGTGAATGATAAAAGTTAGTGTCCACAACAATATACATCCCAAAAGGAAATGCTAAGTTGCAGTTTGTATGTGTCAGCCAGCCATACAAAGAAAAAATGAAAATGTGAACAAAATAAACATTTGGTGTGGTATGTAGATTTCTAATCATTAGCACACGATTGTAGTCTAGGAATTTACAACAAGCACAGTAGTAGTAATTGTCTTATCAGTATGTGTCACCCTGCATTTTGTGAACTACATCTGTACTGTTCTGATGGTGACACAGGTCATGTTTACTGTATGCCTGCAGTGATAACTAGTCGTTCTGCCCCTTGCTCTTTTGTGTTACGATACAGTAGCTTATCGTCTTTGTTTCTTATATATCCTTGTTCTAGAACATGACAAGTGCTCAAAAAATGCAAATGATCACACCACACTGTGTTGTGGCATGTTGTAGAGAAATTCCTAAAAGCTTAGCAAGAGCATGAATGTGCCAAAGTATGCCATTGCCACTCCCACAGAAGGGCTTTGTGGTTTATCTGTCACTTCGACTTAGCTATCTTTGTCTGGAAACTATACGCAGGTTCCTCAATCTAACAAATATCATGTGACTTACAGCTTTTAGTGTGATGAGAAATATAGTAACTACCAGGTATATTTCCTGAAGAGCATATACCGGTACACTGTAAAGTAAATGTTTGCTGGGTATCAATAATGATAACAGTACATTTTTGTGAACAGATTTATTTTGATCCTTAGTAATTTGTCAGCAATAACCTTTTTGTAGTACAATGGGCAAAATAAGTTTATACAGTATGTGTCCTTGAGATACACGCACAGTCATACCACCCAGGGCTGGTTTAGTCATAGGCAGACCCCCTAACACTGCACTCTCTACTGCCTTGGTGCGACTGTCTGACGAGCATTAGTCAGAGATAAAATAAAAGATCAAACATTACTATCAATGCGAGTACTGTCTTCACATACAGTATCTTAAGGCACACACTGAACGTTCCATTAAATGTTAACTACATAAACTACATCTTGTTTATTTACAACCCACACAGAGGTTTGCAATTACAAAACACAGGTTATGGCAAAACTGGAAAAGTGCAATGACCTCATGTTGGAGAATGCTTGACATTGAATATTACATTTCCAGCAGTACTGCTTTGAAGTACCTCTCACGTCAGTTCAAAACGTGGCAGTACATACTCTCATACACACAGGCAACAGTTTAGGAGAGCAGCCAGAAAATGTGGCAATGAACCCAAAACTTACTTTGCCCATTGTATCCATTGTATCCACTTAAAAAGCTGTGTTTCATTATTTTGTTTTTGTTTGTTTGTTTGTTTGTTTACAGCAATGAAAGGGGAAACAAAATCTTACATTATTAGTTGTGGTCCAAACTCATTCCTAACCAGTGATGCCAGTAAGGAGTTACTTAGTTATGACCACTTTGTTTCAGTAACGAGTAATCGGTTTACTATTTCCAAACCAATAATCAGATTAAAATTACCGTAATTTCCGGACTATAAGTCCCTCTGGAGTATAAGTCGCACCAGCCAAAAAATAAATAGCGAAGAAGAAAAAAACATAACGTCGCACTGAACTAAAGTCGCATTTTTTGGGGGAAATTTATTTTACAAAATCCGAGAACAAGAACAGACATTTCATCTTGAAAGGCAAGTTATTAGCCTGGTCTTACCATACCCTCGTACTCATTTCGTACAGAGGGTCTGGATCTTCACAATTGAGCTCCATTTTCAGGTGGGAGGGGTGAACTCCTTTTAAAGTCGGGACTCATGTTTACCTGAGGCCATCTCCCAGTTTAATGGCCACTGCAACTCTCGCCGGACATAGCCATTGGACTCTGGTCGACCAAAAATTCACCACTGGCCCGTCCATCCATGGGGGTGGATCCTTCCCCCAAATTGGTTCCCCTCGAGGTTTCCTAATTTCCTCCCATGTGGTTTTAAGGGTTGTTCCTCGCCGTGGAGGAAGGTCTAAGGATGTGGGATACTCTAAGCTTGTTATGTCCGATTTACTTATTTACGGGACATTACATCTGGTTGTGACATTTCATTTGTGTGTGACATTCATTTGTGTGTGACTTATTTTGATCATTCTTGATATTGATTTGTTTTTGTCCATACCGACCTCTGAGACGACTCCTGTTGTGATATTGGGCGTTACAAAAATAAATAAATTGATTGATTGATTGATTGAAAATTTGAAACAATTGGATCTGATTTTACCCAATCGCTAGCGTTTGGTCGTGACGTATGACCTCACCTGCAACACCCGCCTCCCACCCTCGCTGAATGGTAGGATGAAGTTTTTCCGATGTATCGCAGCCACTGAGATCAGACCCACACGTAACATGTAGGGAAATGATAATAGACCAGAGTTTACAGATGGCTAAGGCCAGGCTAGCAAGTTATAATGATAACAATAGACTAGAGAAGGACTGAAGGTAAGCTAACGTAACACGGTGATGGTTATTCAGCTCCAAGAAAGCATAAACAACAAACTGAATAGGTGTGTGGTATGTTAACGTAACATTAATTAATATATAAGTCGCATCTGACATTAATTAATATATAAGTCGCAGGACAGGCCAAACTATGAGAATAGTGCAACGTAGTCTGGAAAATACAGTACTTACCAAAGGCACTGTGAGTTACTATTTTGTGATTTTCCTTCGTAAAAAATGTGCTTTCTCGGGACAAGGACATCTCCAAGGTAATTGTGGCAACACTGTTCCGAACTTTCCTCACACATTTTTAACATTCCAATTCTATATGGAGATTAGTTTAGAAACACAGTCCACAACTTTCAGTGTCACCTTTCAGAGTCACAGTCACAGTAATGCTAACAAAAACCAGCCTGCAGGTTCACAGCCGATAAAAAGGCTTTATAATTACATGGACAGTCTTTTTACAAACCACTACACATTCAAAATTGTGAAGACGGATAAAACACATTTCACTACTAGTAAAAAGCTGGGTATAAGGCCTTTAAGTTAAGAAATTAGTAAATCTGACTTTACTACAGATCATGGAACGAACAGACCTTGCCTCTTGACGAAGGTTTTAGTCCAGCTTTTACATAAAATTAAACTGCCATTGAGTAAACAGTACCAATTATACAAAGCTGGAGCTTTTTGAAAGAATGCAGATTTGCAAAAATAAATATGCCTTATATACAGTATTACTCTTTGTGTAGCCTTAACATTAATGTGACAATGGCTATTTTTCATTAACTGACAAAACGGACTCTAGTTTATTTGTTTTGAATGTAAATTTATGCTTTTGTCCCCCCCCCCAGTATGCCATTACTTCCAGTTGACTTGGCCCAGTAGTCCAGACCAGCAGTGTGTGGATGGAGCCACGTGCCTGGCGCTTTGGAGAGTGGCACTGGCAGCAAACATCACCACATGTTGCCGGCTCTGGCCCTCAGCACAGAGCCAGAGGGGGATGCCACCTCACATGATCCTAACCTCATCTCAGAGTGATGCAGAAACACTTCATGAATGTATCTGACGTTGGAGCAGTGGAAAGACTTGCGTGCTTTTGACCTACACTGCTCTACTTTCTGTGACGTAGCCCTGAAGCTGAAAGTAACAGGACACTCTATTGCAACTATTATTGTGGCTACTAAATTAGAATAACATGGTTAAGATTATACGAGCGATCACGATGGGTAAAGACTGTACTTGTTGGCAAACAGAGCATTGCTTCTCTGGTGTTGTAACAGAAATGTGACTGAAATAAATTGAGCTACACGTCCGAATGCATCAGCTGTTGACATTCACCAAAACATCTGCAGAAAATTGCTGAAGAAAGCAATAACAGCGATCGCTCCTATTGTAATATGGCTAAAACACACACTCACTTTGTCCCTGGATAATTTCACTCCCATTGGTCACTCCATTCATGCTACAACTCTTGGTGCCACCAAAGTTAAAACCTACTTTAAGACATGTGTATGATGTTAATTAAAAAAGTAATACCTTAATGGTGACAAAGAAAGAATAGCAAAAAGCAAAAACATTTGTACTAGTAGTGATTGAATGAGCAGGCTAGTATTTACAGTAGCAGGTTGGCACACCACTGGAAAAGCTGGACACAGCTCAAAGCGCAAAATCACATGGACTTAGGCTTTTCTGTGCACTTCTACTCATTTCTCAGAAAGTGTACACAAGGGTAGTGTTGTTTCTTGTCATTGTTTGAAAGGTGTAATGTAGTATCCAACATCAAATCGAATGGTGAAATCTGATCATATTGTTCATAGGGAGTGGTAAAAGCTGTTGCATAATGTCCACTAAAGTGTCCAGGTCATTCTCTGAGGGCAGCCACATTGGTGTTAATCAATATCCACGAGGTTTGTAGCAACGTTAGCAGTAGTATTATGTTTGGATATTATAATGGTATAATATATGAATTCTGAATACAGTCTTCACCCTAATTTAGCCCTTTTATGTGGGTATATTTCACCTCAAAGTCAAACCTAACAATAGACAACACTTTTATTGCCATTACTGTTGACAGAGACAGAACTGGCCTTAAAGGACAACATCATGGAACCAAGCACATTCTGGATTCTCAGGTGCATATTGATATGTCACGCTGTTTGTTTGCGATCTATATATACTCATCAGCCTTCTTGTTGCCTGGGAGTGTGAGGGTGGGACGTTTTTCCATAGGCGACCCAATCGTTGACCCCTAAAGTTGACAAACGTCATAACCGTCGCACATGTTCTGTTGTTGTTCGAACCTCAACTGTCCCGAGTGTCTGTTTGTATGAGTGTCAAACAAGTCATGGCTGGAGGAGTTCTGTTGACATGTTGACAACCCCTACTACTACTACTTCCAGCTGAAAATTCCTGGCAGGTCAACTGTACGGCATGTTGAGCCATATGCATGCAAAGGACACGTAAGTTCCAAAAAAATGGGCATTAAATTAGCACGCTTTGCCTTCAGCGCCTTGTTGAGTACAGATGTACTGTATGTGTTTTGAAAGGTGTTAACAGAGAAGGTAACAGAGAACTATAAACAACGTACGTAACACTTACTGCGCAGCTTCTCCTTTTCTGATCACCAACGAAAACAAGTCGCACTAACTCATGTCCCATAACTGATTTTTATTTACAAGAGGGAGCAAGTAAATTAAATTAGTTGTGGTCCAAACTAGGGCTGGGTTATATCCCGATACAGGGTCCACGATACAATACATATCCCGATACAAGTGTATCCTGGTACAGTGTCCATGATACAATACATATTCCAAAGAAACAGATAAAAAATGATCTCATAGGTGCACAAAAAGTTTTTATTATGCTGAATATGCTCAGAAAGGTAACCCTCTTTTTGCAGTAGTTAGTTAGATATGGTCTAAATAAACCATGGGCTCAAACTAGCATATTCAATTATCAATTAACTTTCTTTTATTATTTGCGTATCACGATACAGGTTCGTATATGATATACGTATTGTCAAGTACTCCACAACAATATATTGCCGATACAATATATTATTACTATTACTACATTTATTGAGGACATCACATATACATTGGACAAACCAGATGCAATGTTTTAAGTGCGTTAGCACAAGTGCAAATTTTCAGCACCTGTCCATGAGTACAACATACAGTACATACAGTACATACATTAACATTCAATGTACTCAAACTAAAAACATATGTCATACAAAAGATAAGTTCAATATAATTGTACATTTATTTTACACATTTATGAGCACACCTTGTGTGGATTTTAAGAAGCTTTTGGATCTTAAATTTGACTCCATGAGTTTGTAATTTTAAGTTGGGCCCCTACAGCAGAGAAGGCAGACTGTCCAAAGCTTGACCTAAACAGCTACCATTGGACCTCTTGTGATCGCCCTATTAGTAACATTTTTTGTGTGGTGAGTGTGATGGTGTGTCAGAATACAAACACTCAATACAAACAAAATAATTTAAAGGTGATAAAATTGATAAAATTGTCAAAAGCAAAAAATTCAATTCAATTCATCTTTATTCCGGACTCGTTGTCCAATTCATTAAAAATGAAAAAGGACAAGACAACAATTAAAATATATACAGACATTCACGCCAGTGCCTCCAAAAGTCTGAATGGAAACGTATCGCACTCTGTGCAACATTTGTAAGACACAAAATAATACTGTTTTCAGACTTATTTAGTCTACACATGAAGAAGTACATGAGAGACCGTAGCACTGCCTGTAAGCTGTTTACTCTGGCATTGACAAACATCTCTGTAGCACTTGTCCATCTCGGCTTTTTCAAAAGCACTCGCAGAGGATCATTATAGGCCACCTGCAGCCTGCGCAGACTGGCTTTCTTATAATCCAGTAAAAAAGTTATACTTGTGTATAATTTCCCAATGATGCCAGTGTCTAGGTTTTTTGTCAAAGACCTTAAGAGTAATTTTGTATAAAATGCATAAAGGTTTTAATATGGTCGAAGAGGCCTGAGACCATATTGGAACAATATGAAACATGTGAAAAGATAATGGCATTCATGTATACTTGATGCATGAGTGATGAGCGAATTAAGCAAAAGCAGATTAAATTAATTTTGATTTTTTTCCCCCCAGAGAAGCAGAGACATAATGTTTTTTTAACATTCAGAGTTAGATGTGACATTGCAAGCCATTCTGAAACATCCTGTAAAGCATTGGTCAGATGTTCGCCTGCTTTATCTGGTGTTTTTGCTGACACGTACAACACAGTATCATCAGCGTACATCTGCACAGAGACGCTAGAACAACATTTAGAGAGATCATTGATGTACATGGAGAACAACATAGGGCCGAGTACTGACCCCTGAAGCACTCCCAAAGGGTTATCCATTAAATTAGATTTTACATCATTAACTTGAACACACTGAGTTCTCCCTGTGAGGTAAGATTTGAACCACAGGAGAGTTTCTGGTGATATATTAAAATTACATAATTTTTGAAGTAAAATGGTATTGGTACTGTATCAAAGGCCTTTTGTCGACGACATTGCCTTTGTCTAAAGATTCCTTCATTTTTTCAGACAGATAACAATTTGCGATTTCTGTCGAAAACTTAGGTCTAAACCCAAATTGTAGTTGGTATAACAATTTGTGACTTTCAAGATACTCAGTGAGCTGATCAGCAACATGTGTTTTCAGATCACAGGACAAATGGCAATTGGCCGATAATTAAACGCGTACTTATCTCCATTCTTCAAAATGGGAATTTGAAGAATGGATTGAGCACAGCCATTCTAACCTTTCCGAACACATCTCTAACATCTCAATTCTTCACAGGGATGAGTTTATGGACAAATTTCACTTTGCTTATAACTTTCAGGGTGAATTTTATAGGATCTATGTCACAGAAATGTTCACAAAAACTAGTTAAGTTAGTTAACTTATGAAATTGACACAAATAGCCAACATTAAACTGTACTTAGATGCACAGTCTTTCCAAGAGAAAACCTGATATAGGGCCTTTAAGAAAATCTACTGATGACTCATGCACCGATATAAGCTGTCTGGTTTAGGGTTGTCAAAATAATCGATACCTCGATACTAAATCGATACTAAAGCTGGTATCGAGAAGAGATATTCAGTTCCCGTGGTATCGATACTTTTGCCGCCTCACGCACGCATGTTTTGCTTCGCGCTCCGACAGCGCGTCCAGACCAGTCAAACTTTGGCAACAGACACTCCTGTTTTAGCTCAAAACTAGAGGCTGACAATCCTGTGGGTCACGGCGAGATGAGGATTCATTTACTATTGATCCGTGATCGGGACAGGAGAGGGAAAAACATGGGGAGTGTTTCACTGGGAATGGGAGTGCGATGGCAGCCTGTGTATTTCAATGACCCTCATTTAACTCTGCTCCCTCTGCTGCTCCTCCGTCCTGCCTCTCTATGATCAGAGCATTAAAATGTCTCGCTGATCCTCTCTAATCGATGCATTCCCTGTGTCTGTATTATTCCCCCAGGCTCCGCCCCCTTCTCTGCTCTCACGTTCCCTTCTCCTGTTGTAAATACTATTTCTCCACGAAACAGATCATGCTCTCATAATATGTGACAACGCGGAGTAGTGGCTCTCATTTTACCTCCCGCTGTAAGTTTTCATTTGGCCCCGCCCCCTACAGCCAAATATAACTAGTCTGTGAATAACATAAAGGAAAATAAACTTTTAATACACTTAATGTTTAATTATTTCACATTTTCATTTATATTGCACTTTACCAGCCTCATGATTTGAAATACTGAATTATTTATAATTTTATATCTATTTATATCTATTTTTCCACCATTTTATTCACAATTCTTTGAGGTAGAACAAATACCATAGTATCGAAATCGATATCGTGTATCGCATATTTTTTTCAGTATCGAAATAGAGTTTGAAATTTTAGTATCGTGACAACACTAGTCTGGTGTGAAGGTGGTGATCTATAGTGCCACTTTTAGATCCGTGACAGCTTCTCCATTGCTGCTTTTTAAATTATTTTGTATATATTAGTTTCACTGGTAGAATAATTTTACCTCTATCACCATATGGGTTTGCCTCTGAAGTTTTATCATTTCATGGGGTATAAATAACGTCATTTCGTCACCTGACCTATAGACATTCCTTTCCGCAAAGACCTACCTTTTATGACTTTAGATTGGCGGTTTGTCTAATTATTACCCATTTATAGCACAACATGTGTATTATGTTTAAATGTTTCCTTACGGTGGAAAGTTACAAGCAAGCTCTTTTGACATTACAGGAAAAAATAGTCACCATTGAGGAAACACAGCCATATCATTTTTTTTTTTTATGTTGGCTTTTATCACAAACAGCAAAATGATCCACTATAAACCATATTACTGGATTCATCTCAGTCTAGGCCTCTGCTGAGAATTAGAAACAACGTGGATTAAACTTTGTAGAAATAAGTATAAGGCAATCATTGAGCAAATTTGAAAGGGCAAGAATTTGCTAAGAAGCACTAATTTAGACGTAAGAGTGTTTGCATGTGCCTTTAAAGTCGCAATGTTCCAAGTTCACGTTTTGTTTTCGAATGCTGTCAAAGACTACTGATTGTGTCCGAAAGTTTTCAGAATCTCCCACACTCAGAAAACTTCTCAACTGGCACAAAGTAGGACTCACATACAGAATGCCAACCACACAACTGAACTTCTGACACCGCCCGCAAACTTGTAACTTTTTTATTGCTTCAAACACTTTCTCATGGGAACTAGCCAGACAGAGAAATGCAAAGAAAGTCTGACAGAAAGTGAAAAAACGATAATCTGGCCCGAGAATAGGATTTATATAATTCTCACATGTTACAAAGGGTGCGTTGGGTGAAGTTTTGGAGCGGGCCTGTCTGACTGAACCATACAGCAAATCAGCTTAAACCTCCATATCCAGAGTGGACATGGGAAATGGGTCAACAGCACTACACAAGTGAATTGGGTATATTTGCATTTGTTGGACAAAGTCTTGAAAGTTGCCAACCGATGCTGTCTTAAACTTGTGCACATTCTTACGATTGCATGGTGCAAGCTGACTAACTAGTCTTTCACAAGACAATAAGCAGCTTTTAGCCAAAATACTTGCTTCTGTGGCTATTTTAGCTTAATCTTGCATGATGTGGTCACTCACAAACACATGCTTACTTGTAAACAACATACAGTATGTAACTCTTTCATGTGAGATAAGAGAAGCCATGACTGACTAACATTTAAAATAATTTTAGTTTAGTTTATTTCATTTCAAACCTGCATGTACTAGGGCTGGGTATATATATTTATATACAACTTCACAATATGATACGTATCCCGATCCAGGGTCCACGGTACGATGCGTCCATAATACAAAACATATTCTAAAGAAACTAAAGAAAAATAATCTCATAGGTACAATAAATTGTAGTTTTTATTATGCTAAATGCAACTGAAACCTGCACTTGCAGTAGTTAGTGAGCTTGTCTGATGTGTTATGAATAATGTTATGTTCTTTTATAATTTGTATATCATGATACAGGTGCCTTGATACGATACATGTATTGTCAAGTGCTCCGTAACGATATTTTGCTGATTCGATATATTGAGCACAGCCCTAGCATGTACTCACAGTAACACAGTCCAAAAAGACAGTAGACAGATACATGTGCTTTAGCTTTTACTGGCATCTCAATGTTGATGAAGTGCACTTTAAGATTTAAACTTAATAATAATAATGCATTGGTTAATAATAATGCACGCTTTACATGGCATTGTTCTTTCACTCCATACTTGGTGGTGGTAAGCTACTATTGTAGCCACAGCTGCCCAGGGGTAGACTGATGGAAGCGAGGCTGCCAATCTGCGCCATCGACCCCTCCGACCACCACCAACACTCACTCACACACTACATTCCCTCAGGCTTCCTAGTATTTCCCCGGTGGTCTCCCATCAAAGTCCTGACCAGGCCCTGTCCTGTTTAGCTTCAGAGGAGATCGGACAGAGCAAAGACGGTATGGACTTAAAACGTCCATCTTTTTATTTACGAAAATGTATGACTGTTTACTGTCATGGTGGTGGAGAGATTCCACTGAAATAATTTGATTGCTGTTTGCATAGTGTCCATGAGTTTGTAAACACTACAGTCCTGGTCTTGTGAACCCACAATAGACAGACAAATAATAAAATAAATGAAAAAAGTATTACTTTAAAAATGTGTTCAGAATTGGGTAAACTTGTAGAATGTATCCACTGTACAGTGGAGGCAGCCTACTGCAGAAGAGAAGTCACATGGTGGGCTTCTTATGATTCAGTGGTGGCTTAATTGTACAGTAGATCAACCACTGCAGGGAGTGCTTGACCTGACGGGCCACAGCAGTGGACAGATCCCACCTCAAAGAGAGTTTCACTTTTCATTATTGTACCCTGGTGTGGATTGGGGATTTACTGTTAATCTTTTAATGCCAACACCATGTTCTAAAGACACATTTTCTCTGGTGTAGACAGTGGAGAGAAGCCTTTAAATGGGAATAAGACCTTATCAAAGCATATTGCGGCAGACCTGTTTGGAGTATGGTTACACAGGTTGTGCTATAGGTCCAACCCTTGTGCGTAAGAATGACTCATCATGTGAAACCCAGACACACCTCTTCTTCAGAGATACACAAGATTGGTAAATTTGGTATTCAAAGCATGGAAACTAACTTAAACAGTGACGTATTAAACTGGACAAAAGAAAGAAGATAATTAGTAAAATAGACTGATAAATTGCAAAAAAGCTACAAGGCAAAACAATATATCAAATTAAGTCCTCTATTGAAAACAAAATAGTATTCTAATATTTATATATCTGCTTTCTCCCATTTATATTGTATAAAACCTTTGACATTGTCAATGTTGTGACTGTCGGACATGTTTTCAATGTGATCCTTTTACTAATCAAACAGGATGGTGCACCAGGGGCAGCTCACTTACTGCTCCCTGTGTGAGAACACTGAGCACCTGATTGTTAAGGTTCTGTGGGAATCATCTTGTGTAAGAAACAGAAACAGCTGTGGCTTACTTTAACGTACAGTACATTATGCAACTCATGAAGGCAGATGACAGACACCTCGAGTTACACTCAGGGAGACAGCTGTGTGCATACTATTGCACATATGGTTCCGAACTTGAACGCTCTTCCCAAGGCTCGAAGCATTGCAGGCATGAACCTGCTCATCAGCAGAGCTGCAGAGCTCTAGAGAGGGATGAGGGATTTCCCCACTATTGTGTCTATTGTGAATGAGCGAGTCTAAACACAATGGCGAGGCAGCCATGCTCAAGATATACAGGGAGCAAAGCATAAAGAAAAAAAGAGAGAGAAATGACTGGCATTTAACAGTAAATAGTAACCACTTCCACCGCCTGGTATTTTGAGTAAGTATAGAATACTTACTCAACTAGGAAAAAGGGTGAATGAAAGGATGTGGCCACAACGAAAGATGAGATGCATGCTGGAAAAAAAGCACAAAATGCTGATTGGCTGCCGACATGGTGCCTGATTCTAGACCAGTTGTGATTGGTGGAGAGGCATGGTCTTACCTTAAAACAGGGTTACTCTAGTTCATTGACACCAACGGTTTGGCAATGATGTGGTAATTATGGCATGTTTGAGGAGTGACATTTACTACAAAGACATACCATTATAAAACAGTCACAGGAACTGTTTGACACGTGTCACTAAAGAGCTCACTATCCTTCTCCTTATGTCATCAATGTGCTATGGATGACAAAACTAAAACACTGAGGAGGTGTAGCTTGTTACAAAGTCATTTATTTACAGACAAACATACCTTGTTCATTATAATAATAAGGTTTGATTTCTCTCAGAAACTGAAATTCAACAGTCAGTAATATGACTGTAATATTATTGGTATGAGGAGAATCAGCATCACGTGTTGAGAATAAAATACTATGAGCTTGTGTGTAAACTGGTGGGGAGAGCATCCCCCAGTGCCAGCCATAACCTTCACCCAGACCCTTCCTCCCACCCCGACAGCAAACCTTTAAACTGACCCTAATTCCTACACCGTGACCCGTGCTTTCTCTCAATGTTGCCCATTCAGTGTGTGGCACTTGGCCAAACAAAGGAACTCTGTGTGACATTCAGCTCAAACGCTTGGTGGGAAAGTGCTGCTGATTAATTATTTCCACATCAAACAACAATCACATTTTTCAAACAATTAAAAAAAAACTAATTAGCTTAAATCAATAAATAGAATATTTTAAAATGGCCAAATGGATTGTTCTTAAAAGTCTTGGTTCTAAGACGACCTGTTACTGGCACATTTAAAGTGTTGTTCAACACAAAAAGCTGCCTCTCCAGATCTCCTTTAAATTCTTCCCCTGTCCCCTTGCAGGAAATGAGTCCAAAATGACACGTTGGCCTGGAGAGCTCAAACAGCCTTTTATGTCCTAAACACACGCACATGTGGCCTAAGCAGTGGTTCCCAACCTTTTTCCGCAAAGTCCCTGCCACTTGTACCACCGGCCACCAGTGTTAAGAATTCATTATTATAATTACTATTTCATTTGCTTTGTACATGTAACATTTTGGATGACATTACCGTCTAACCAGATTAAGTAAAACATTGTCTGTTTTGCCTCCCAGGCAATTACTGGTCTAAGCAAGTGCTTCGACAACTATGCATACTATTAATACTAAAATACACACTTATCATATTAATTGATTTATTTACACCAAATGTAGTGAATGTATGTTGCTGCATGTAACATGGCAATTATGCACAAACTTGCTTAAAAGACCAAAAAGTTGAATGGAATGTACTCTGCTTTAACAACAGAGACAATTGTATGATGTCTGACCACAGCTGTCAGATCCTGCCACATGCCTTATCCACCAAAAATCAACAAGAGTGACATTCAGGCCATTTCTATAAGCAAATAAACACTGTGCATGGTTTTAGACTTAAAATGTAGGAACTTAACACAATCTTACGGAAGAAAGTCAAGCTCATTGTGTTGATCTAAAGCAGGGATGGGCAACTGCCATGATAAGGAGGGCCACATGACTACGCACTTCAACTAATTGCATATGAGAGAAGCTCAAAATGATTTTTATTTATGCCTGTATGTTTATTGAACCAACATACAATTATTTAATATTGTGATGTGATATTGTGTCTAAGCAAACTAGGCACATGGGTTTGCCTTTGAATTCGGTGCTGCTTCCCATTTTGCTTGAAAGGTGCGATTTTCTTGGTTGAGTCTTCTCTTTTTTAGAATGTTTGTGGCCATGGCTTTCTTCCTCGCTGATGGGGGAAGCCAAGGCCCCGATATTGTTTGCACCGCCCTCTATCGGTCAACAGCAGTCCCGTCAGTCTTCAGGGGGGCATGTCAAATCCAGGGGGGGGGGGGGGGGCGG
>OMNZ01044858.1:0-15506 GCA_900303255.1 Lesueurigobius sanzi | reverse complement strand
AAAAGAAGGCCATTCGAATTGTGAATCTGGCGAATTACTATCCACCGACTAACTCTCTTTGTCCATGAATGCGTGGATGAGTCCGGTATGAGAGGGTGGGGTCCATTATGATGCCGAGGTTGCGAACGGAGGGGGAGGGGGTGACGTTATGACCATCGATGAGGAGGGTGAAGTTTTGAACAGAGGGTAAGAGGGATTTGGGTCCGGTGATGAGGAGTTCTGTTTTATTGCTGTTCAGTTTAAGAAAATTATTGTCCATCCAAGTTTTAATGTCTGTGAGGCAGTTTGTGATGGTGGAGAGGATGACGGGGGTGATGGATTTGGTGGAGATGTACAGTTGTGTGTCGTCGGCATAGCAGTGGAAATTGAGTCCGTGTTGATGAATGATTTGACCGAGGGGAAGCATGTAGATTGTGAAGAGGAGGGGGCCGAGCACCGAACCTTGGGGAACACCACAGGTGACAGGGGAAGTGTGGGATCTGCAGTCGTTAACTTCCAATACACAATTTTCTCTAAATCCAGCAAAAGTTTCAAATTGAAATCGCTAAATTTGATCTTTTTTCCTGCCGTGTCTCTTTTTATGCAAGAAACACTTGATATTCGTGTGTATTTGACCCTTTAGTGACCCAGTGGCTGTATGGCTGGTTAGCATGGGGCCTTTAACCATGGGGCCTTTACTTTTCATCACAGTGACCTTTATCACGCTCCTTTATCCGCTGCTGAAGGGGTGATTTAAATGTTAAAATTCCCTCTAGATTTTGACAATCAATGAACAGGCTCAGATTCAGAGCCATTTTTCACATAACACATAATGTAACAAAGCAAAGCAAAACAACACAAAACGCCAAATAGCATGCTCCCAAACATCAAGGATTCACGGGAGGGCATAAAATTATCATAGAATAGATATTAAAAATAAAATAATAAAATAAAATAAATGCTACAAAATGAAGGGGCCACGTAATAACAGAATCTATAATTCAGATTTAAGAGACATACAGCAAGAGGAGAACGATCAGAAAGACGATATTATGCCCATTACTCACGGGCTCCTCAAATATTTGCAATTTAAATGGTCTCTTTAATGCCTCATGGACTTCCGGGCGCACCGTGCCTCTTGGACGAGCTGGGCAGCGACATAGCCAGTTAGCGTACGGGGCGGGAAGCTCCTGTTGACTTTCCTTTGAAACTTTTTGGCCCCTCTTCAACTCATTATTGGAAATAGTCTTGTTAATATGACCCTCAAGTGCTTGTCTTACCACGTGCTACACCGTCCTGCTCTTTGTCTTTTAACATTATTTCCTGGCCAATGAGGCGCCTTCTTGCGGTTGCCATGAGAACGTAACTCGCACATATTCATGGCATTTTCTTCTGTAGAAACATATGTTGCCGAAATGTTTTAACATGTTGTATTTTTTCGTCAACAGATAAAAAACAAGACGGATCTGTGGAAAATCGTAAAAAAGGTAAGTTGGCAGCATCTCCCACTCTTTGGTATTTTGAGTTGATTTCACCTTTTACGTGTCTGAATGGGACCCCCCAGCCTTAATGGCGCTGCTAAAGGTTAATGCCTCATTGAGATAATTGGCTGCGGGTGATTTGATGAAGTAATGAAGCGGTACATGTTTTTACTTGACCCTGTGTCGGCGTGCTCAGGACTGGCTGTTCCTACCTTATGCCTCTCTCCTCTTTTCTCATCCTCCCCTGGCACATCGCGCTTTGAGCAGCAGGTGCCACTGAATCCAGTTATGGCGATTAGTGACGAGGAGATTAAAGCCATGCAACAATTCTGGGCCCGTAACAGCTGCTTTCCCAGCCCCCTCTCAACGCCACAGTCCCCAAGGCTCCCACTGTTGGATTCCTATTGATTATTCCCTATTCAACTGTAGACATGCAGCACAACATTCAGCACAACTCATCGCAACGGGACCGAATGCAGGTCCTCTTAAATTTGAACCCTTTTGGGACTATAATATTGATAATTCGCCAAGACAAATATTTTTGTTTTGACTATAAAACACAAATTACAAGAGATATCAATGTGTGCTGTGGCAATTATTTGCAAAAGTACCCCTTCTTTACATATCTAACTTTTTATTTTTCATTGTTAAATAAATGTGTAATTGCTGTTGTAAACGTGAATTTTAGCCTTTCTTATACAGTATACTGGAAAAAGCATCAGGAGCCGCTCTGATTGGTTGCCACACGCGTCGAAGCTTGAAAAGTTGAACAAATTCCAACTTCTGCGTCGGACGTTTGGGACGCAGGGACGCCAGAAACGCAAAGCTCAGGAGGCCCGTGCCGCGCCGCAGACCTCTTGCCGCGCCTCGACGTGCGTCACCATTCATTTTGAATGCAAACCCGACGCCCACGAAGCCGACGCAGAGTGCGGTGTGAACACTCCTTCACTCTTCAATATGAAGAAAATTCGAGGCATTTTTAGGTTGACAGTTTGCATAGAACAGTACTTTTGCTTTTGAAAACAGTATTTTAAAGCATCAGGACCCAATTCCATAACAAGTGGCCTGGGCTGTGATTGACATTTTGACAGCGGCAGTGACACTAGCAGTCACAGCGAGAGAAAAGGAGAGCCATAGTTATGCTATTTTGCATCAGATAGGTTGTTTGGAGTGGAGGATTTCTCTCCACCTCCTTCACCAGAGGATATAGGAAAGGGAGGAAGGTGCTGTGGAGGAGGCCAGCGGCCTTGAGCCATATGGCCTTGAGCCGCTTGGCTCTCGAGTTGCCCGAGGCCACTGGTGGAGCCTGCAGGGGCATGGCAGCATAGAAAGAGGCCCCAGTGTTAGCATTAGCTGAAGTTCTATTTAGATTAGAGTAACACTTAAAAACTACGATTGGTATCCAAGTCAGAGACCACGAATAAGCGCAATGAGGTCCGGATCGAACCTTAGACCCGAACACCAAGAGCCTTTTTCCTAATTAAACATTATACATGCGGGGTCTTCGCCAAACTTCCGGATCGTTTCCTAAAAAAAAAAAATGATCTAACTATGCTACGCTAAAGAATCTAATTAAAACAAATCACAAACCTGAAAATCAACTGGTCTGGAAATGTTTGATTGAGGAACAGACGAACATGCGGCCCCCAGTGTGGCGGTGCACCATCTTGTTGGAAAATGATGGTTGTTTGAAGGGCATTCAGTTGGTGCCACATACTGTATTCAGTCAGAAGGTTGAGGTAAACATTTGCAGTAATTGACGCTTCGTGGAAGAAAAATGGACCAATTATTTGATTGCACATAATTTCACCCCACACATTCAATTCACAATTTCAATGTGATTACGAACTTTGATAAACACTGATTACAATAGAACTAATCTGGTTAAGATATCTTATCAACTGCCTTTGTAATACATTTTTAAAATTGTATAGAGACTATGGTTTAGTTTCCTTCTTACTAAAGAAATTGACACTGTCCTTTGGGCTTACTTGGAATATAGCCACATTTTTGTTTGGTGGGTAATTGATCAAAAAATAATCAAAATCACAATCTCAGTTTTGGTCAATCTCAATAAAAAAGGGATTATTATTATATTTTAGTTGACTTCTTTCTAAAAAAAAAAAAAAAGTAGACACTGTAGATAAAACGTAGACACTGTGGACAAAAAAAACATTGATTATTAGTGATTATTTTTGACATATAGCCCCGCCATAGTTTGTTACTGCTAGACGACCTAATAATTGCAGGATTCTTGGTTATCTGCTTCGGACGTGGAACACCCCCGAGCCTTACTGCTGTATGAATCCGTTGCGTCCTGCGGCGGCCGGCTTGCTTGCTCGCCCCGTAGTCCTGCTGATCAGCACTGTTTGGGTGTGTGACCGCAGTCCTGGCTGTGGTCCCCGGTGCACATACTCCCTGTGCCTGCCAGGAATCAGCCGTAATCCCTCAGACTAGGATTACACAGAGGGGGGGGGGGGTGCAGAGGAAGCGGCAGCCTACCGCAGCTGCATCTCTACTACACATATCTAAACTTGAAACAATGACATTACGCAATACGAGGTGAGCCGCTGTAGCTCTCATTACAACGCGGTTTAACTGTCAAAAGTGCTGAGGGTATACGTCGTCTACAAGGTGGAGTGGACGTGGTAAGAAAACCAATCAAACCACTGCGTTTAGGGCTCGGGAGGTTTTAGTTTCATAGCGGCACTGACGCGCAGGGTAAACCAATCAGAGAAATGTGACTTTTGACCTCTGTACAGAATTAAGGACGAGACACGGCAGGTTAAAACCACCATTTTTATGCGATGCAATTTTGCATTTTTGGTTTGTTTTCTCCCCTAGCATCTTGGTGTTAATGTAGTAGGCCAAACTCGCCCTGTACAATGTTTGTTTTTGTTGATGCTGGACTTTGCCAGGAGATCACTACAGCTGGCCACGGTTCTTAGCTTTCAAATGAGGAATAACGTGTAACTTGTACAAAGAGCATCCTACAGACATTACCTTTAAGTTTACTCTATCAACACGTCCTCACGCTGCGCCACTTAAGCTTCATGCGGCAAAATGTTGTTTTTTTTAATTACACTTTCCGTGCACCTTTTGCCGCAAACCGGTTTAATTAATCGTAAAAAATAATCAGCTGATTAATCGATTACCTAAATAATCATTAGTGACAGTCCCAAATCCAAATATGCAGTGGTAGAAAGGCACGCACATCCCAGTTCTCAGTCAGCGTGCTGGATCAAACAGATTAGAACATTAAAGAAATTCAAAGATTGATTGTTTATTTCAAGTTTAAGTACACTACATCATATACACTTCACAGTGCAGTGCCAGCAGCCTGCCAGCACCATCAAGGGCATCAAAGAAAAATAAAGAAACAATAGAGTCAAAAAGAAATAAGAAAGGCACAAGCTGCAGTTAGCTCACCATTTATTTGGCACCTCAAGTATCAACTCAAGTATAACGTTTCGGGCGTCAGTCCTTCATCAGACGATCAGATCACGTTACACTTGTGGTGCCAGATAAATGGTGAGCTAACTGCAGCTTGTGCGGATCTTTGAATTTCTTTAATGTTCTAAATCCAAATATGGTAATTTCCTTTGACGAAAACACCAGCCGTGAAAGTCCGATATACACAGACATGCACTTATTTTCTCAATTATTTTTTCATTACACTCTTGCAACCAAATCTTCACTTTGTGTTTGACAATATTTTTTTGTTTTTTCCTGAGGGATTTTTATGTCTAGCTCCTGCCTTAATGATTTTTGAATCCCCAAAAGCTAGGAAATATTACAATTTTAACTGATTTATTCACTAGTATATATTCAATAACCTCTGAAAAAACCTTTAACTGATATATCAGGGGTCTCCAACCTTTTCTACCTTGTGAGCTACTTTTGTGTAACAAAAATGGCAGTGAGCTACTTCTAAGAAACCTGTGTAACTAGGCGTACAGGACTACCAAGATGATAATTCAACAATAAAACAAAATTACTATATTTGCAGCTTTATACTTTGCTATATTTACCTAAATGTTTGGAGGTGTTTAGTTCTGAACATAAAAATGCACCTAAATATTGGCTCATCAAGCGTATGTGATGTAGAAAGCTACTTGGAAACGGCTGGTGAGCTACTGGTTGGAGATCCCTGTAATATATCAACAAAATAAAATCATACATTTAAACCTGGCGCTATCCATTATCAAGATGTTGTCGCTGAAAATGCTGACAATTTTTACATATAAAATACCTTCTTTTTTTATATGAAAACATAAAATGACAGAAAACTTGCCATACATTTGTATCTCACATTGATGTCAGCAAAATACAGCAAAAAAGTCACATTGCTATCTCTAAATTATAATTTTCTTCCCTTTTCACCTGCAATGTCTCGCCTCGTGTGTAACCCATGTCACTAGTCAGGCTGTAATGCCCAGTTAGGCTTCGTGATTTGAGAAAAAAAAATCTCCTTTTTTCCTGTAATTTTGAGATTTACGTTTTATTTCAAAGATGTGATGCACATTTTTGAAACCACGATGAACCATATAAACTAAAACCAGAGGGACACAATGTACATTTGAGATACATTGTAGAGGTGTAAACCACAAAGTTCCCTGGTGTTATACAGGATAGTGTGTGCAGTTTGCTCATTCATGTCATTAAAGCTTCCTGTCAGTTGTGATTCATTGTGCAGTGGTAATTTCCAATACATTCTCAATTTGAATTCCACAATGACCTTGAAATCCTCAGTTATATCATACAGACAGATCATTGTTGCATCCCACGGGGGACAATCCGAAGTAAAATATAATCGTATAATTTTTTCCTCTATCATCCACTCGCTCTAACAACCCAAATGTGATATTCATTGCATGATTATGTTCCAACTTGATTTCCCATTCGCGGGAGCAGCGAGGGCCGTGCCGTGTATTTGAGATGATGTATTTTGAGGGAGATTGGATTTGTCATTTTTTGGCCGACGGCAGCAAAATGTGTTCTTTTAATTGGCCCATGCTTAATTAGCGTAAAATGTGATGAGTTAAAATCTCATTTATATGTGAGCAGCAGGTAGAGAGCAGGAATGGTGTTAGGATGATTGGTGCAATTGAGAGTGAGATTACAAATTTATGTTTTAGATCAGTGGTTCTTAGCTGTCTGGTGGGTGTTGTAACCAGTTTCAGTTTATCGCAAGCCTTTCTCAGAAAGCGTTTCTTTTAATATTTATTTAAACTGCCCAAGCTTGTTCAAATCAATGGTGTTGAGAGCGTTCCTTATACACAGACAACAACTTTGGGAACGCTCACAAACGTTTGTCACGTTGGGAGCTACAGTTTGGGGGAAAACGAATCATAAAAATTCACACAACTACAGTACTTTAGCAAATGCTGAATTACAGATGTATGTTCAACCAAAATAAAGAAACAGAGAGAAGTAGAGGAGCAAAGGGGTTCAATGATCCAATTTACCATAATGCTAACGTTAGCGTCATGTTAGCAGCTGCTGGTTTTTCACTTCTACTGGACATCTGCAAAAAAAATTTTTATGCAAGACTGTCAAAACATTCATAAGGACTTCATTTTGACTCGACTTTATTTGTGTGGTAAATATGTCTGCCAGAAAATACCCAAGAAAGTGAAAATAGTGATTTCCAAAACGAGGTTCCATCCCCCTTGCTAGGCCCCTAGTGGGACGCATTGCCAACTGTATCTGGAGCTGCATGTTTTTGTCAAAGCCAAAATCATCAATGATCTGATGAAAAATACACTTAAAGTTTTTTAGCATTTAGAGTAACATTTACTGTTCAGCAGGATTTAGAGACTATTTTAAGAAAATGATACAGGATCAGATGGGGAGAGGACAAGGAGCAGCCATTGGCAGAATTTTCATCTGCGCTAAATTAGTATTAGCTCCTGCCCATAGTGAAAGTTCCCAGACAGTGAACAATGAGTTTATCTCTCCAATATGTTGGAGCCGATGCTGTTTTATCTGCATTTGGAAACTTGTAGATCACATTTGTCTACACGTTTGTCTTGGCAGTAACACAAAATGCCTGTGTGCATAATAATTTAGTAACCCTCTAGTTGAACAGCCAGCATTGTGCTTAAAGAAATGAGCCTTAGCTTAACCTTGTCTAAGATGAGCTAAATTTGTCAAAGTTAGCTGGGAGTTTTAGAGCCGGAAAATATCAGAAAAAAACTCCCTTGCGGCTTTAAAATGTAGTGTTTGGCAAATAGAAAAATCTGGTCAAATCTGTTTACTACTTTGTGTCTCTAAATGGCACCTTTGGTCTTGAACTGCCCTCATTCATCGGTTGATTAAGTAGGAATGGATAAAGATAGACCATCAAACTTTTCATTAAATGAAAGTGACTTGTATTCTGCATTTTGGTATGAATATTATATCACTGTAGCACAAAGGATTTTATCTGAAATGGGAAGAACTCTGGCATCAACAAGACAACAAGCCAATGATTTATGATTCCAAATTATTTATGGCATTTATTAGATCTTAAATATATCCACACAGTTTGGGTTTTTAAAATTAGGACCATATACTGTCCGACTTTTACCAGCTTCGTAGCTTAAATTATTGGTTTACATTGGTATCATTAAATTTTCCCACAACTGGAACACTGCAACTCGGATAAAACTGATTTCCGACCTTCGAGAACAAATGGAGCGCGCAGCATTAACTACAACGCTAGCAGTTTTCATACCCAACATATCCCCATGGACACTAGATATTTGCAGAGGATATTATATTACCTAAATAATTGTCAATTTGATCAAGCTTGTAAACTTGTAATAGTGTACTTTCTGGACTGCAGTGACTTCTGTGGCCAGCCGTATGATTCAACCATCTCTCCGTCTCCCTCTTGCTCTCTCTCAACTCACTCTCTTTCTTTTTTTATCACAGCAAAAGCACAGGATGGAGCAGCGATGGAAATGCAGCCTTTGAACAGTGATGAAGGGGCTGATGCCGAAGAAAAGAAGAAAGCGAATCTGCCAAAGAAAGAGAAGTCTGTCCTCCAGGGCAAACTGACCAAACTAGCCGTACAGATCGGAAAAGCAGGTGAGTCACAGCCACAGACTTGATACTAATGCAGATTATGCCTGACAATGTGTCGAGTCTAAATACATTACGAGAAAAAATTAGGTTGTCTGATTTTAATACAGTGTAATAGACTCTGATGGAGGGGAAGATGAGTGTTGCCTATGAAGCCCTATTCACACAGGATTAGAATTACCTCAGGACCTCAGAGGACATCTGTCATTTTTACTCTGTTACTTTTTTTTTTTTCAGCTTCTGCCCATTTGAATCGGCAATGTAAAATTACCCTTTTACCTTTAGGGCAAACCTTCTTCAGCGAGGGCCACATACAGTATTTAATTGTATACGACATGGAGGGCCACAAATCGGTGGCCAGTGCTGTCAAACATTCACCCGGCTTCCATTATGAGGGACCTTTCCCAACACCTGTTTAGTCTGAAACCTTAATGCAAGCCCTGTCCCACAATACAAAGTTAGTTTTTGAGGTTTTGATTGTGTAGAATTGTTAAACTTGTAACACTCCCACTAAGCGTAGGCTATTACCATTATCATTATCAAGATTTTAAGGTTAAATGATTGTTTTACAATATTATCATTTCATGGTGAATCCATCAGGCCATTTTAAACAAAACAGGACAAAGACAGTCCTTCGTAACCTAACCAATAAAATGTGACCCTCCCGAAAACTCAAATATGGCCCCTAAAGACTTAAAGGGTAACTAAATGGGTGTGCCAGAGCCTTACTCCACCCACAAACAAAATCCAAACACCGCTGAGATATGGGCGTGCTCGGAGGCTTTGGGGTGAGGTGCAGGGGGGTGAGTGTGGGCAGGTGTAGCGTATTATGTTGTAATGAGGAGGACTGCACGTGTTTAGTTAGGTACAAGGCATTATGGGATACATATTTTCTAAAACTACTGTTACACCAGCCATTACAGCACACTCGGTTCAAAACAAAGTTCATCATTTAGAGGCAATATGTCATCTTGCTAAGTTAATAGCGTTTGATATAAATGTACGATATGTGCAACTTTGTCGCCCCCTAGTGTGCGATCTGTAGATTTGTTCACAGTCCTTGTGTTTGTGAAGAAAAAAAAAAACTCCATCTCGCTAAGGGGCGTGTGCCAGACTGAGCCCTTGAAATTCCATTGGAGCAGATCAGTGATGTAAGCAAACGTTTGTCTACATAGGCAGTACTGTTGGGGTCAATTGAGACGGAGAATTCAAGTTCACATGCGTTGTCGTCGTTCAAACTCAAGCAATACTGACGTTTTTTAGCACTAAATTAAGATTTCTACTAATATGCACTAACATGTCAAAATAGTGACAAGGACCTGTAGCCAGCTCTATGAGACACCAACTTTAACCGGTTCTCACCAAAAAAAAGTTGATTTGGGGTTTAGTGCCTCTTTAAGTTGGTGCTGTGCCCCTTTAAGAGTACGTGCCATGTCCAACAAAAAATAATGCCTCCCGATCCATGAGTCCCGACTCTTGATCTTCGTGGGGAGGAGGCTCACCGCTCCAAACCCGGGCCAAAGTCTGTGGTGTATGTCCTGATTCTGTCAAGAGTGCATTGATATTGGCAATTGGCATGCTCAGCTGACGGGGCAATCAGCTGGGCAGGTAAATAATACAATTAACAAACACAGATTGAAGCGTTCATCACTTAGACATAAGTGACGCAAAACGCAAAATCATATCTAGTGATGTGTGCCAATTCTACAAGAAGTTTATGGGCCACCAAAAATTGGTTTGAGGGCCGCACTTTGGGCACTTTAGGGTAATGGCACAAACTCCGAGATACTCAGGTAATTCTAGTCCTGAGCTAATTGACATGTCAGATTTTTGAACGTTTTTAACTCATGTGAAGTCTAATGAAGGCAACATTGTTTGAAAACGTCTTTTTAACAGTATAATTTTGTCAGTATTGAAGCTATTTTAACACTATTACATGATCAAAACTTTTCTCCAACCGAATGCTGTTTTATCCGCAGAAATCATGGAAATGCCCTTAGCTATCTGAACCAGTTGTGGCAAATACATACGCTGAGCTAGCTTGAAACTTTACGGACGTTATTTGCCTAATCAAACGTTCTATCCAAATGAATGGCGGTGCCAGTCCCTATATGAAAATATGACGAGGCATGGGATGGCCGTTTATGACATTCATTTAATTTCTGTGATTGCTCTTTCGTTAACATAAGAGTGGGTTTAGTGGCCATTGGGCATGTATCTGACCCACAAAAAAGCAGAAAACTGAAATGATTTAGAATTGAGCTCAGATGACACTTTTCCACACTATTTTTAATCTTAAGTAGGGCAGGGCAATATGACCTAAAATCAATATCACGATATAAAAAAGAAATCACGATAACGATATATTTGACGATATAATTGACAATGGAAAACAATTCAAAATCCCAGCTTTATGCCTATTTTTCTTCTTTTTCTTTTAGTGCCGTCCCGATTTCCTCACAAATTTGATCTATTCAAACAACATATTGTACATCCTTCAATTCATTTTACATTGCAAGCACGTTGCCGCTGGTCCAGACTTCAGTCAAAATCAGCTGAGTGCATATGCTAATTATATCACATCCACAGTGATATATAAAAATTACAACGATATCCAAAACTCATACCAGTATAACGATATGCGATACGATATGGCCCAGCCCTAATCTTAAGTAACATTTTAAATGGTCTGATCATTCAGTTATGATTCCAAACTAGGCTTTACCATCACGCCAATGTGGTCAACGGGTCGACAGTGGTTGAAATCATCCAGATTGATAATAAATTGTGATGTTTGGTGGCTTAATGCTAATGGCTATAGGGAAAATACATTGAACAGACTAACAAATTGTGAAAGTATACCAGAGTAGCCGACTTGCTAGCTGTCTGTATCCTTTAGCATCACAGAGCATGTCTCCTTTTTATTTTTTTAAGAATAAAAGAAAGTATGAGATTACAGTCAGAACCATGTCATTACTATGTTAGGCAAATCAAGCAGCGTTGGGCTCTGAGGGGCAGTTTGGATGCGTTTGGCGCAAAGTTTAGATGGAGGAGGAGGCTGCGTCAGAGCGAACAGATTAAAAGACAAAGGAAACTGCTATTTTATGAGAAGAGCAAAATCCCAGATATGTCGTTTGTCGTCGCATGCCGTGAGAAACTGCTTTTGTAAAGCTCACACAAACAAACTGAGCCTAAAGTAGAACTAGTGTGAGCAGCATGAATAAATAGAAAGGATTGTTATCTGCCTGTAATATTTACTAACTTTGGTCTTTAATTTCCGGAAAAAAGTCTGTAAAAATAAGTGAATTACTGGCATTGTTGAATCCATGCAAATATCCATACAATTTACCAACATCCTGGGGTAATTTCCATCTTTCCAATAGTAGGTTGTTCCCAAAGTGAGGTCCAGGACTGTCTAAGGGCCTCAGACAGACCTCTCCCTCATTGTTTTTTTATCACTGTTACTGTTTTTACCATGACATGAACACTACACATTTGTATTAATGCATCACTCCTGTGTGCTCTCGATCATCCAGGTTTGGTAATGTCTGCCATCACCGTCATTATCCTGGTGGTGCTATTTGTAGTCGACACTTTCTGGATACAAAACCTGCCCTGGGTGAAGGACTGCACGCCCATCTACATCCAGTTTTTTGTCAAATTCTTTATTATCGGCGTCACCGTTTTGGTGGTTGCGGTGCCTGAAGGATTACCGCTGGCAGTAACCATCTCCCTGGCATACTCTGTTAAGGTAAGTGTTGTCTATTGACCTGTGCCTCTGTTGACCGGCTTAGACTTAAACCTATTAAAAGAGCCTGTTGCCTGTTAAGACCAAGCACTGCGGAAATGTGGCGCTGTAATCTTCTCTGCATCAGAGAAAGAAAGTCATTTACTCATTTGAAACATGCGTGTATGAATTTCTCAACATCTTTTGTGTCGTGTGGAGTTTGGGATGGAATCATGAATTAAACTTTACCGTTGAAATCCTGTACGGTCGCTCCGTTGGTTTAATATTATGGAAAATGGCAGAATTCACAGAAATGTTACCGGTTTCCTCTGAGCCCTCTATTTTTTGTCTACAGAAAATGATGAAAGACAACAACCTGGTGAGACACTTGGACGCCTGTGAGACTATGGGCAACGCCACTGCCATCTGCTCCGATAAAACTGGCACACTCACCATGAACCGTATGACCGTGGTCCAAGCCTACGTGGCCGAAAAGCACTACAGGAAGGTCCCCGAGCCAGAAAGCATCCCCTCTGCCACTTTAGACCTTTTAATTCTGGGCATTGCGGTCAACTGCGCCTATACCACCAAAATCATGGTAATCTAAGCTTATTTGATCACCTAACTTTAAAATACCAAAGATATTTATCCCTAATGTCGCTGTCCCTCTTTGTCTCTAGTCTCCTGAAAAAGAGGGAGGACTGCCACGACAAGTAGGAAACAAAACCGAATGTGCCTTGCTCGGCTTCGCTCGCGACCTAAAGCGAGACTACCAGAGCATCCGCAACGAGATCCCCGAGGAGAAACTGTACAAGGTCTACACCTTCAACTCTGTGCGCAAGTCCATGAGCACCGTGCTGAAGATGGCCGACGGCAGCTACCGCATGTTCAGCAAAGGAGCCTCCGAAATCCTGCTCAAAAAGTAAGACATTGTGACCAGAGTGATGGCGCGGACTCCCTGGTGAATACACATACTGTACTGTTGTTTCCTTCGGCAAATTTACCCAATTTGCCTATGTGTGAATGTGGCGTGCGTGTGGGCGAAGGATCAGTAGTGCCATGCTTATATTAGTCAGCCTTAGGGGAGCTACAAAATTAGCTTACCATCATGAGAGTGAATGAATAATGGCTCACTGTAGCGCTTTGAAAGCCTGTCAACAATGAAGGCATGCTGGGTAATCAGGAGAGTTTGGACGTTTTCCGGTAGGTTGCAGTGCTTTTGGACTGAAAAAAAAAGAGTTTAGCGGACTCTCACAGTTGGGCTGTTATATAATAACCGATGTATTTACATCAGAAAGAACTTTTGCATTGTGCTTTACTTTCATTTCTCAGTAATGGGGAGATATTGTTTGACGCAGAACACTGCTCCGTCTTAGTTCAATGTTGAGAGAGTCCAAATCTAGTGGAGGAAGTGTACGCATGAGGTAAATAAGTGGACAGAGCAAAAGGCATTACGACCCATGTGTAAAAAGTAAATAAATTGGACATGCTGTATTTCATGTGTATAACTCTTGTTGGAAAAGGCAGATCAATAGAGATGAGTGCGTAGGACAAAGGCTTAAACCCAAACAGTGACACAGAAAGAAATCGCACACCATCGATCCCTGCAATAGATTTATTAGGTACAGAAAAGAGATCTATGAAAAGAGTGGGAACGATCTGACAACCTCTGACTTGTAAGATAAACCTTTTACAAGTTGAGTTAAAGCTCTGACTGTGGAGGGCCGGTCTAAATGAAAAACCTCCCAGGCTGAAATTATGTCCCAGCACAACTCTAGTTGTCGCATTTGTGTTACTATTGTAGACATTTTGGTTAATATTAGCCATTTTGGTTGTATTGGTTGGTTTTATTCATCTGCACTGTGTAGCAGTCATATTTTCATACTACAAACACACATCTTTGTAAAATACAGTACTAGCCAAAAGAAACACTTTTTATGTATTGGCTTTTCTTTGTTTTCAGCACTATTAACATTGTATGATTCTGGTTGAAGGCATTAAACTATGGATGAACACATGGAATTATTCCAGTCGGAAGTCCCATGGGGTCTTTCTTTCTTGTAGGAAACAAGAAAGGGTGAAATAAATAGTTTTCAATAGTCTGTGAAGAGCGACTACATCGTGAAGCTCATTGAGAACATGTCAAACGCGTGCAAAGCAGTAATCAAAGAAAAAAGCTATTTTGAAGAATCTATTTCAAGCTTTTTTGTTTCTTACATAAGTCCATATGTTTAATTCAGTAATTCCATAAATTAATGCCTTCAGTGAGAATCTACAATGTAACCAATCTTGAAATTAAAGGAAAAAACTTTACATAAAAAAGTGTTTCCAAAACTTTTGACCGGTGCTGTATACTATGTGAAATAGCTCAAGATGTTAAGACGTTCAACTGTATCCCACCCAAGCACTTGGATTTTGCGACTTAAAGAACAGGCACTGAGAAAATGAGCCAGTAACAACTCCGTAAGCCTCTTAACCCAGCAGCTATTAACCCACAGAGAGCTTAGTGTAACTTCTACCCCTGCTGCCCACCGTCCAAGCACAGGAACTTTTCTTCTGGGCCCACATCATGTTAAACCAACTGTCATGATGTTCTGCCATGGAAAAAAAGTGGACCATATTTGAGTAATCCTGTATATTCTGCCATTAAACAAGAGCTTAAAACAGTCTGTTCCACTACATTGGCTCATGGCTTCATCCTAGTTCTTCGATGAGACTAACCTGGCAAGAGCCAGATAGACATTGTGTAGCACTCGTAGTTGAGTTCTCCACAATATCATTCTGGGACCGCTCCAAACGAATATGTTCGGAGTTTCGCTCGTAGTTGTTTGTTAGATAGCGGCTCTGAGCTTTATATCATAATGTCGTTGAGTGGTTTTTGCGTTTTTTTGTAGCACGAGTTTGCGGGTTGAAGGCACCTTAACCCACACTACCTTATTTTCGAAAACAAATGTTTGTTTTGCTCGGCACCTGCTGCTTTCGTCGCTCCGTCCCACTGGTGGTCCTGGCTCAAACACTTTAGCGGGCTCGGGGCAAGATCGATTCTCGTGTGTTTGTGAAATCACAAATACCGCGAGAATTCAGCTTGCAGGCAAGGTTACGATGAGACCGCATGGCATGACATAAGCTTTTTCAAACATTACTAGCCAATTAGGGACTTTATAAGCCATAATTAATTTGTTTGTAAAATGTTGGTGTAAAAAACACATTTACAAATGCTATATATACAATTACAACAGTATATTTGTCCA
>OMNZ01044850.1:29842-41684 GCA_900303255.1 Lesueurigobius sanzi | reverse complement strand
GTCCCCCTCTGGTGTTCAGGTGCCCTGTTCTTTGGAGTCCTTTTATGCAGTTTGAATGCCAATTAACTGCAGGTGTTGACTGCAGGTGTTGCTAGGAAGCCAACTGACTGCATAGGTGTGGTTTAAAAGCCGATTGGTTAATTAGGTGTGTTTTGAAAGCAAAAATTCTCATGGGGGCTATATATTTGAAGAACCCATTTTTAACTTTATTTCATATAAAGACAACCTGAACATGTATTTATATTTCAAAATGTACCAAAAGCTTCTAAATAGCACTGGGGAATGCTTGATGAGATCAGTTTTCATCAAAGTTGCAAATATTTGGATGAAATTTGGAAAAAATGTTCAAAACTTTAAGGGGGGCTGATAATTGTGATTACGACTGTATTTAGTCGCTTTAATGAAGTTTGGCTTGTGCAGATCTGCATGGACACTCATGGTCAATCATCAATCAATCAATCCGTGCAGAGATCGGAAATTTCCGAAAAACACTTGAGTGGCAAAAAACTAAACAAAAAAGCACTTGTGGGAACGGCACAAAGGATTGTGGGCTGTGTCTTAGCTCCTAATTGTTGGTTAAATGCTAAAGAGGCCATTTCAGGAAACTTACAGGCTCCTATCCCTAGCTTCCTTACTGACAGGACTATTCAGACAGCACTTATCATGGCGTCCAGTTTTGGTTTAGAGCTCTAACCAATTTGCCCTACGTAAAATGTTTTTGCTGCCGGTTCAGCAGAATAAGGTAATGAAAGCATTTCCTGGATAAGCAGGGACACAGGAGGAGCTTTGTAAACAGGAGGTGCATTGCATGAGCTGCTGTTGTGGTGCTAAAAATAGCCACAGGGGGAGATTCAAAGATTTCAAGCCTGGCTATGTTTTTGATAAGGGAACAACATTGTAACATGCCTAAAAATGTTTTGCTTAATACACCCTCTTTCATGAAGATATTATATAATCAAAACATAATACAATATAAGACATGACATCTCTTTGTTAAAATTTTGAGCATATACGTATATCTCTGTACCTGTGAGGCCGTGATGCGTGATTGGTCCAGGCGTGCGGTGAGGTCAGAAGAGGACACATTAGCTGGAGCTCCACGGTGGAGCCTCATAGCCACTTTCCTCTCCCTTTCTGCTCTCTCTGCTCTGCCAGCCTGAGGGGACCGGTTACCTACCACACAAACATACACAATACAAATGAGCATCAACACACAAAAATAACTAACTAAAACATGCAAGTGACGTAACGGGTACAAGGCAAAAGACAAATCCAGCCTTGAAGAAGCTGCATGTTTTTTTTTTTAACTCAAGTAAATTTAACTGGTTGTGACTGAATGGACTTAAGGTGAGACACTGCAGGTGAAAAGGGAAAAAAAATATTTAGAGATGTCATTTTGAAACTTTTGCTGTAGATTACTGACATAAATATGAGAAAATATTGTCAAGTAATTCATATATTTGCTTATAATATGCTTAAAAAATGGCCAAATTAGTTACAAAGATTTGGGATCTTGTATTTAATAAACTAGCGTGAAATAACTAATCTGTAAAAATACACGGGAAACACGACAGAGCATGGCCATATTGTAGTGATTTATAGACAAAATCCGAACGGCGCAAAGCATCACAGAAATAAGCATCGTAAGGGTGAGCTTGGTCTATTTTTTCATGGAGAAAACTAAAATCTATGTTTAAGCCTTAATAATAATCTTGCATAAATAACTAGATCTTGACTAAAGGATGCATTTTCCTCTGCTGTCCTGGCATGTTCCTGACCTGACTGCTGGACTCCACGGCTGGCAGGGTTAGCGGGCGCAGCGTCACCCTCGTTCCTTGCTCTGTTGGCCCCTGAAGGGTTAGGACCAGGGGCCATAGCTCGCCCCCCGCCTCCCCTCAGACCTCCACCGGCCCGCTCCTCACCATCCTTCCCTTCTCTCCTCTCTCGCTCCCCGTCCTCTGTTGTCCTGCTGGCCCCCTGAAACGCAGAGACCAGTTTTTAAATCATTCCCAAACCTGGGAAAGAGGTAGCGCTGGGGGTTTGGGGGTTACGTACAAACTTGAGCATGTTCCAGTCAAAGACGTAGTCGTAGGAGAAGCCCTGTCGGTGGAAGAGGTTCCGGAAAAGCTGCCGCAGGTAGGAGTAGTCTGGCTTATCGTCGAACCTCAGCGAGCGGCAGAAATTCAGGTATGTGGAGAATTCAGCTGTGAAATTAAAGGAAAGTCACATTAATACGCAGCAGGTTTTTGACACTTTTTATGCAACTTCTAAACCACAAATGTTCACATACTTTGCATAAACTTGATTTTTGTATGGTAGGTAATTGTTTGGAAAAGAGTGTGTAGCAATTTATGCAAAAACTTTATACTGTGGTTGTTCTGCAGGCACACTCACAGGGATAGCCTTTGCAGAGCACTTCAATGGGAGTGGACATTTTCTTCTCGCTGATGCGTTCATATTTCTGCCTCTTGGTGGCAGCCTTGAGCCCCTGCCAGGGCAGAGAGCCCAAGTTGAAGTACATGAGCACATAGCCCAGTGACTCCAGGTCATCCCTCCGTGACTGCTCTAAAGACAAAAAAGGAAAGGGTTTGAATATAAAACTTTAAAGTGCATATGACATATTAGACAAACAGGTAACACAATTATACTTAAAATTTAGCACAAAAAGAATCTTTGACATTTTCTGTAGTGTTTATATGTTCACTTCCTTATTGGACATGGGCACAGGAAGTGATATACATAGAGGTAAACAAGCCATAACTGTTGTTGAATTGAGTGAGTCAGATTCATATGGAACATTCCCTCGATGTCCCCTCCTCCAACATTTCTTCATTAAATTGCCATCCATCTTCTGCTTATTCCGTTACAGCAGTCCACGCTGATCACGCTGCACCAGTCCCTTATAGGTCCTGCGGGTGGTGGGTCCCCGGGAGGACAGCCCCCTCCTCTGAGCAACGTAACAGCCTTGACAGTCTCTCATCATAAGGAGCTTCTGTACCTAGGACCTGTTTGCCATAGGAGACCCTACCAGGAGCATAAAGCCCCAGACAAGAGAGCTCCTAGGTTCAGTCGGGTGCTCAAACCCCTCCACCACGATAAGCAGATATTATCCATCAAACTAAGTCATAATCACACAAGGATTAAAACCTGTCAAAGGCACTTTAATCAAAGGTTTACATGTGTTATATCCCTGGCTAAGGGAAGTTGACAGGAATAAAGCACATTATGAAATTTAACAAAAATCATAAAATGAGCAAATATTTTAACGTTTGTTATGTATCGTTTAGGACTACAAGTTTGCCCCGTTTGGCTTGTTCTTTCAACTCAGTAATCGTGCATGATTGTTTATTGCCACCACTTTTTAACACGTGTGAGAATTCTTTTCAACTTGCCACACTTTGTGCAACATCTGCGATACAGTTATTTAGCGTAAAGTAGGAGGTTCAGTAAAATTTGTTTTTCTTTTGTTGATGCCATTGATTTGCAAAGCGTTATATAAAACGTATGTATTATTATCATTACCATCATTATTATTATTAATAGCTGGAGCTCAGATTGAGACATTATTGAACGAGGCGGACTGCCAAAGAAAGAAAAATCCACGTTAGTAATTGGTAAGAAATGTGCAATATTTAGATACTAACAGAGCATGTGATCCATTTTTCTTTCTGCTGTGTTTAAAATGTAGATCTACCCCACTATGAGAAAATACATTGCTTACATCAGCTTTAACTTGTACTACAGAATTCATAGCTGCCATCCATTTCAGTAAAGCTCAGGATTGTCTCTGGGAGAAGGTACAATAGAGATATATTGAAGCTATCATTCAGTTGGACACTAAGCCATTCCACAGCTCTTGTCTTCACATTTTTTAGATTGAATTTAACTGTGAACAATGATTGGCAGTTTAAAATATTCTTTACGTCCCAAATATTGCGCACGCTTAAGCGAAATAAAAGACAAATCTTGATGAACGACATGACAGATATCATCATGTATTGTATTAATCCCTAGCGTTGGTGGTAACAGATTGCAGCCTGTTGGTGAAACACTATGAACCATGCTGGGCTACAGAGCACATTCAAACACCTGTGCACATATCTAGGCCAGACTACGTGGCCGGGTGGGTGCCTGGGTGACTGGGTGCTGACGTACCGATGCCCAGATGGGTGTTGATGGAGGCGTAGCGGGCGGTGCCAGTCAGGTTCTTGTTTTCGCGGTAGGGTATGTGCTGGTGCGTTCGGGCGTCGCGGTACTTCTTGGCCAGGCCGAAGTCGATGATGTAGACCAGGTTGCCCTTCTTGCCCAGCCCCATGAGGAAGTTGTCCGGCTTCACGTCGCGGTGGATGAAGTTCTTGGAGTGGATGTATTCGATTCGGCTGATCTGGAAGGGAATACTTTGCTTTACTGTCAGACACCAACAAAGCTATTATGTTTGACTACATGCTGTCAATGCAAGGCAGCAAAATCTCCCAGGAGACGAGCTGGTGATGTCCCGCTTCCAGTAGAGTTACAAATTAATTAACAATGCTTGTATTTTATTACTTTATAAGATGGAAAGTTGGCGCAGTGTGGCTTTAATTAGCGGGAGTTGTTTATGGGTCAATGCAGGACGGACATATTAAAAGATCTGCCCCCTCAGACCACACCCCAGTTCGCTCACTGGCTGCTCTGTGGTACTGCAGCTGAAAAATTCCCGTGGGTTCAGAAATGATGTACGCCATTGAGCGCAACGTAAAAACAAACTGCTCATTTTCGGGCTGGTTGGGCATCTACAGCTTTCACAAAGGTCGGATTCTGTGCCATTATTAGCTATATTAACATCATGGACTTTTTCTCACTTCGAATTGTTGCAGTTATTATAGAGGGGAGCAACGAAAAGGTTCACGCCCCCTTTTGAGGTAAACCAGAGACTGCATCCATCCATTGAGATGAATGGGGAAACATTGACTGAGATCTTCACATTTATGTCTGAAAAATAACGTTTTATATGTTTGTCTAATATAAAAGAGAAGCAAATGAAGAGATTTGTTGCTGTAGAAGATTCACAGAGAGAACAGTTGATGTTTTAAAGTGGGCTAAAGTTAGCAGGAAGTTAGCATGTTCGGACTTGAATATAAAGTTCATAGGTCAAAAACGAAGCAATATTGAAATATAAGAAGCTGCAAAATTACTCACGGTTATATGGGCATTTGAATTTGATCTTGGATTTGATCAAATTAAGTCACTATGAACGGCTAAACACTTTATATTGAAGTCTGAACATGCTAACTTCCTGCTATCTTTAGCCCACATTAAAACATTAACTGTCCTCGCTGTGAATCTTCTACAGCAACAAATCTCTTCATTTGCTTCATTTTTATATTAGACAAATATATAAAATGTAAAATGTTATTTTTCAGACGTAAATGTGAAGATCTCAGTCAATGTTTCCCCATTCATCTCAATGGATGCAGCCTCTGGTTTAACCTTTCCGTTGCTCCCCTCTACTGTATATACAGTATAAGATAGGATAAGATAATCCTTTATTATCTTACGCAGGAGAAATTTGTCTTGGGACAGGGGTCCACATGCTTTACAAACATCACAAAACCATTTACCATCATCCATTAAAAGTAAAAATAAACGCAATTGCACCAACAGAGGGCTTTCTACGTCCCCGCCGAGAACAGGCTTTTGAACAGTCCACATGAGGATGTACACAATTGCATCTTCCCTATATTTGCGGTTTGTTTATTTTAATTGCACAATCCCAAATCCTAATGTGCATTTTTTTATTGCACATTCCCTAAACCTAACGTGCATGTGATGTGTCGCAGCAGTGCCGCTCCAGGAAGTATCTGTAGTTGGTTACAGTCCCAAAAAAGAACTTTTAAGACCTAGCCTCCGCTCTAGCTCTTGGCCACGCTGATTAGGCCAATGCCGCGGAAACAAATGCTGAAGTAATGCAGAAGCAAATTGTGTCCCAATGAGCACTTGCTATTGAAATCAATAGACCGCCACCTTGGATTGCCGGGACTTGGGTCGCAGTCAATTAGCTTTTCACCCTCCAACTGATGGTTCATACTGTCGTTGAGTCTCGCAACACCCCAGTTATCCGCTCACTCCAGTCATATCCAATAAGTAATATGGCTAAAGTGGGTACCGCTTTGTGTATGTGGTTGCATAGAGCTTTTAGAATGACAGTTAATCCCATTAGCTATCCATGGGTTTCGTTTTCTGTTCCAGTCTCCAGTTATAGACATTATTTCAGGGACTTTTCACTATTTACATGATAGAACAGCAGTCCCACTTTCTCATCATCTGACTCGGACGACTATTGCCAATTTAAAGCCACATTATGGATGATGACAAGCTGTTGTAAAGTTCAAAAACAACTACCCCCCATCAGTTTGGGACCCTAAGCAATTTCCTGGTTTGCCTCCACCATTGTGACAGCTCTGGCAGTATGGCTTTAAAAGAAAAAACTTGTTAGGCCAAGAGTGGTCTCTTAGATCAGGATTAGGACATTGTGCAGTTATTTTTTAACATTGGACTTTTGTTGAAAAGCTTAATGGCAAAGGCTAAACTCTCAAGAGTGGATTCAGAGGGGAATGACTCCGACTTCACTTGATCTCTTCAGCTCCAGCCTAATAACTGCGCTACGCTTTTTACATTTTAGATTAGTAAAGATTTGTTACAGCAGAATATGTCAAATTGATACTGTAGCAATTGTTAAATCTAATTAAATCTTTTTTTCTTTGTCTTTTGCTTTTAGTTCTATACAAACAGGGGCAATTTACAAGATCTAAATCTAAATGTAATGACTTGTATCTTGCATTTAGTGGCTAAGTACTGCATTATACAAGTGTATCAATGTGGTGACACTATTATTATATCATTATTAGTTAATAAGTTATTATTTGTTGTAAAGTAATTTGGATTTAGTTATAGTTAGTCCTGGTTTAGTCCTGGTTTTACCTTGGTTATGTTTAGCCCAATGTTGGTACTGGTTTATCCTACTTTAGCCCTGCCCTCGCACTAGTTTAGTCCTTAGTATAGTCCTTAGTCCCGCTCTAGTCTTTAAGTTTGATTGCCACACAGTCAGTTATAATGCAAAAGTCCTAGTTTTGAAATCACCATACCATACCATACCAAACCAACTTTATTTATAAAGCACTTTAAAAACTGTACAGTTGGCCAAAGTGCCGTACACACATGTAAATATACAGTAAAACAACTGTCACAGCCATTTTACTTTTTACATTCTGATCCATCATCTCACCATCTGGTCAGCCAGCAGCAGCACTGTCTTCAGGCTGAACTTGCGAGAGCAGAAGTTGAACAGGTCCTCCAGACTGGGGCCCAGCAGCTCCATCACCATCACATTGTAGTCCCCCTCTGCCCCGCACCATTTTATTGAAGGGATTCCCACTGTGGACAAGAGCAATAAGGTTGATATAGCATTGTACATCATACAGTATGACATGTAAACTCCCCGTCAGATTCCACAACTACTGAGAGGCCCAAATACATTTCTAATTTCAATCAATAAATAAATCAATGTTTGCTTATAAAGCAATATAAAGAATGTAACACAAAGCATCTCACAACTTACAACCAATCCCCTTGCCCCAATCAATCCCCTGGCCCTCATGAATATTCACCCATATACACAAAGACAAATTCCCCTTCACACACCCAACCCCTCGAATCCCACAAGTATCCCGCCCCCACACACAAAGACCCACTTCCACCCCATGCACCCAACCTCCCAACTCCCACAAGTATTCACCCACACACACAAGAGTCATTCCCCTTCACCCACCCGTTCAAGCAGATTCTCAGGTAACTAATGACCCATTAGGCCATGCCCCACCGGTGGGCGAACAGGAATAACTTGAAGCGTAACATGCAGCTCCAATGTAGACCTGCAGGCTCTAGGCTGACCATAAGGCCAAGGGCAGTGCTTAATTTGATCCGGCTTTTGGTGGAACGCATTCCGGGAAATCGGAATTTTGAGCTTTATTGGATCCGGGAAATAAAATATTCCAACAACTTTTAAATATGCAATTATTTTGGGCTGTTCCCCCATAAAATCCACCCAGTACACAAGTGTTCCTGAAAATCTTGATTTACAAATTAAGCACTGGCCAAGGGCTTTATGTCCAACTGGGGATGAGCAGGATTAGCTTGTCATATCAATATGCAAGGACATAAAGTATTGGTATTATAAAAGCTAAAACCAGTGGTGCAAAGTATAGTACTTTTATTTGGTTCTATTAGTTTACTGGTTTTGTAATGGTTCAGACCTGGTTTAGACCTGGTTTAGACCTGGTTCTTAATAACAATAGCATAATTCTTCCTAAAAAATACTGCACATTTAGCTATTTCACTACTTTAAATATGTGTGAAAGTACATTATTTGGTACTTTTTCTTTAGTAAATGAAACTGGACAAAGTGGACATTGTTTACATTGTCATAAGTTGAAGTTGTATTTTGGTTGTGGCTTGTCTTTATACTGTATGTTGAATCATGAACCACAAAGAAAAGGTGGTTTTAAAAGCTAAGGACGAATAATATGCTCGCACATTCCAGGAGAAGTACATTTTTAATACTGTATATGCCAAAACATGTGGAATTGCAGTAACTTTCTGGGAGAAATAGGTTCAGGGGTGCCAACACTTCTGTCCATGGCTCTATCACAAATTATCAGATATTACTTTTCCCCCCGTAATGACAAGTCACGTGATTATTTGTTAGTACTTTTCAATTGATTACGAGGGCTCTAATCTGTTACATTTTATAAACATGACCTCTTCCCCTATGCTCAAGTGAAATCCCCTGTGACTTCCAAAACGCTCTACTGGCCAATAGCGACCAAACCTGACCGCTGCCTTGGAGCACTCCTAACCAGTTCTCAACCACTTGACGTATTGCAGTCACTCCTCCACTCACCTCCGCCCTGCATCATCTTGTAGAACTTGCTCTCGATGTGGAGCTGTGGGTGCTTTGTCTTTACGCATTCTAGTTTAATGGCCACTTCCTCTCCGGTCGCTATGTTGGAGCCTAAAAAGAAGAGCAGCGGTAATGAGAGCGTGGGGAAATGAGATCATGCAGCAAGTGTTTTCAAGTAATCGAAACAGCCCAGTGCAGATGACAGCGTTTTGAAAACCTTCACTGTAATAAAGGGATCAAAATCTAATATTGATCTGAAAGAAATGTATATGTTCAAAATGAGGAAAAATGGGGATATATGCGGGAATCCTGAAGTCCAAAATAGTACATGTTTAAGACTCTTTTAGACCCTCTCAGAATATTTTTTAGACTTCTCACCGCTAACTTAGAGTTAGAAACACACTTTTAACTCTTTGATGCACTTTTGAAAGTTTTGATATTAAGATAACAATATAAATGTGATATTATTATTGGCATCATTTGTTTAATTTAATTTAAAGCGATAGTCTGTAAGTTTGCAAAATGAGGACAGAGAAAGAGCATTTTTAAAACAATCTCCCCCTCCCCTCCTGATGGGACCGGAAAGCCCCTCCTCGGTCCCAGTCATAGGCCCTTTCCGAAATCGCTCCCTTCTCCCTCTCCCTAAGCACTAAAGTGTGTCCGAAACCGATGGCTCAGCAAGGAGAAGTGAGTGAGAAGCTCCTCCATTGCGAGTCTGCAGCGCGTGCAGACTTCACAGGTGTGTGTTTCACCGGAGAGCAGCCCCACGTGCAGCACGCAGCAACAACTTCAGTTCCACCTTCATTTAGCAGCGTAAATGTTTGAATTTCAACAATTATACAGCCGTATAGAGTTTTGTCAATGAAAAAGAAAGCGTTATAAGACCCAAGACACTTTTATTGGTGGTGGGAAAGTCTCCAATTGCAATTTTGAAGAAGCAAAAATATTTATATATGACAAATCTGAAGGGTCTCTAAGGGAAAAAGATTTTGTGTTAAATAATATTATCAGTAGAACTCGTGGGGTGAGGGAGAGTGCATCTGAAAGCCACAGCTCATGTCTCTACTGATGGATCGTCTGAAAGTGCCCTCACAGTGTGAAGGGGAAGGGAGGAGGGAGCGATTTCGGAAAGGGCCATAGACTGTAGCGGCTACTTCCTGAAGCTCTAAGGACCCACTTCCTTTCAGCTGGCACCGGAAGTACGTACCTTGCTCTAATGGACTTTCCGTTTAAACTTTTTGGCTAAACCTTTTGTTCATTTCACTATTTTTACCTCTTCTTAATAAGGGAGCAGGCTCCAATAACCGAGCCACACAACATGGCCCTGCTACATTTTCATCGCGCTGAACTCTATGCTCTGGTTTAGGCTAAATAAAATCCAGGCATTACACACGTGGATCATCCAGGCATTTCGCCCCAGAGGGTAAACGGTGACTCATGATGCTCTTCCTGCTGGAGCGCCCCCCAGTGGCCGTTAGCCTGTAAAGATCTTTAGATGAGCCGCATCTTTGTATAGGTGAATCTTTTGTACTGTGAAAAAAGTAGCAGCTTATAGGTTGGAAATTACGGTATACTAAATATGAAAAATGCCTTGGGGGCCTGGTCGAATGGTCCCTGAGGCCTGCCGGTCCCCACCCCTGATATCATTCAAGACTCTGATTGACAGTCACTTATACACATTCTTTTAAAATCGTGATACATTTAGACTTACAAAATTAAAAGCACTTTCCATCACATTGTGTCAAAACAAGACTTGAATCAATACTAAATCAGAACCAAAACATAGCTAAAATGGAACTAATTTAGGTTCTAAAATTGAACAATAAAGATATCTTGGACATTACACCACCTAAATAAGTACAGTCTTTGTGATTTGCAAATGACGTCATCCATATCGTGATTTCGTTTCGCTTGCGATGACTCCCGCAGGTGTGATGTGCACTCTATTTGAAATGTGTAATGCCGTAGACTTACCCAAATAGATATCTCCGAACGATCCGCTCCCTATCTTCCTCCCGAGACGGTACTTATTCCCCACTCGCAGCTCCATAGCGTCCAGAGCTCTTCAACTTCACTGAAGAGGTAAACACAAGCAAGAGACATGCACCGGCTGTCATCAATCACAGCTGATCAATAGGGTAGGAAAGGACAGTGTGCTGCAAGGCTGGTGCAACGTACAGGGCCTACGGAGCGGCCAAATCACAAGTGAGAATTAACTTAAAGGCACTGTACCTGATTTTTTTTTTTTTTACAGATTACACGCAATGAAAGAGGGAGCAAATAAATTCAATTGTTAGTTGCGGTCCAAACACATCCCTAACCTTCCTGGCACATTTCTAAAATCCCATTTCTTCAAAGAGATGAGTGTTAAGCAAATTAGTCACAGAAATGCAAGAAAAGTAGCTTTAAAAAAATGCTTTCTATTTAAATGCACAGTATTATTAGAGATGGATCGTCCAGCTTTTTTGCTTCCGATACCGATGCTTGGGATTTGAGTATCTACCAATACTCGATACCAACATAGGGTGACCAGATGTCCCAGCTTACCCGGGACAGTCCCAGTTTTAAGGCCTTTTTTTAAACTCTCATTGTTTGTACATTGAGCAGTTCTTGAGTGAAAAAAAAGCTTTCACAAATATCTACTTTTACAATTTACTGAAGGAGGATACAACTATTTCATCCCACAAATAGGAAAAGTATCAAATACAGGACCTTTAACAGTCAGCATGGGAAAAATACTTTAAAGGTTTCAAATTTGTGTCCCACTGTGAGAATTTCACAAAAGTAGATTTGTAGAGACATATTTGCTGTTTATGTAAAGAAACTGGTTTGCATTGAGTGAAACAACAACTGTTTTTTGTTACATTAATATAAACAACTTCCAACATAAACTGATCTGATCAT
>OMNZ01044850.1:0-27285 GCA_900303255.1 Lesueurigobius sanzi | reverse complement strand
AAGGTCTAAACTAGGACTAAACCAGGTCTAAACCAGGACCAAACCAGGACTAGACTACAACTAAACCACGTCTAAACCAGGAGGTCTAAACAATGTCTAAACGGGTAAAACACTCAATCAGACTAAACTGGGTCTAAACCAGGACTAAACCAGGACTAAACAAGGTCTAAACCAGAACTAAACCACAATTAAACTATGTCTAAACAAGGTCTAAACGATGTCTAAACGGGTAAACCACTAAATCAGGACTAAACCATGTCTAAACAATGTCTAAATGGGTAAACCAGGACTAAACCACAACTAAACTGGGACTAAACCAGTTGATCACAGAGAGGTCACTTGGAAAATAAAATACTTTGAAATTACTTTTAAAAAATAAAAAAATGTGGACTAGAAAGTACAGATACAGGCTAGATGTAATGAAGTTAAAGTAAAGAGTATTCATCACAAAATGTACTTAAGTAAAGTAAAAGTAACCTATAATTTGTATGTTGTACTTGTACATGTACTTTTTACTTTGTTACTTTCCACCACTGTTCACTTATTATACTGTAAGTGCAATAACATTTGTTTAGTCCTTCAGTACATTGTAAAAGCAGACATTAATGAAACATACCTGTGCTTCCATCTAATGCCTTTTTTTTTAATTGTTTACAAGCAGGTCAGTTGTTGTTGTTGTTGTTGTTTACTTTACCCTGACAGTATTACTCCCTAAAAGTAATGAGACAAACTTATAAACTCATCCCTAAACAGGATCACAATGAACAATTTAAATTGACATGCTCTTTCATTGTTTGGAAACAACTCTGAATAAATCTGACACAGCACCTATACTGTAATGTCACATTTCTAAGCAGCTATTTTGCACCAACACATTTTTTCCCTAATGCTATTTGCAGTAGTAAATATATTGCTTCCCATTCACAAAATAATAAGCAAATACATGTATATTTCAAGTCATCATTTCATTGTTTAAGTGTAGTTGTATAACATAGGCTAATTTATTCAGAGCTGCAAGGAGGTTGGATCCGCATCCCGCACGCCCCCAATACTTCAAAGCCTTCTTCTACCCCTGTGTATTGCATATTTACATAAACACCACATTTTAATTGCATAAAAACCGCATGAGTCATGTTTTCCTGTTGACCAAAACATGGCCTTGCTGCTACTCTGCCTGTGCCGTCGCTTTTGACACAGCTTCAATCGCCGACCAGGTTCATACACGGCCCGCATGGAAGAGTTCAGCTAAATATAGGCCACGCGTAGTGAGCCCATTCACATTGGAGCATCATGGAGCGTGGCAGAGTGCACGTTAGCCCTTACCTCACGTTGCATCCTTCGCCTTCCACAGCCTACAATGCAAACGACGTGTGCGCTAGGCTAGTATTACAAAACAGGCTAACAGTGCTGCAAAAACACTGGGAAAAAACAGCG
Organism: Lesueurigobius sanzi; assembly: GCA_900303255.1. Classification (NCBI taxonomy): domain Eukaryota; kingdom Metazoa; phylum Chordata; class Actinopteri; order Gobiiformes; family Gobiidae; genus Lesueurigobius; species Lesueurigobius sanzi. The sequence goes on along the minus strand of OMNZ01044850.1, from coordinate 25,851 downwards.
TTCCGGGACTTGCCCTAGATACCACGACATGAAAGGAAATGGGGAAAACGGGACGGGGCTGAGTGCGGGGGAAAATAAAATAAAAAATAAAAAACACGCGAAAATTGTGCTAATAGTGTCAGCAACCGCGCCCTCTGTGACAAGCCGCGTTGGATCAGGCGCCTTTACGCAAAGCGCACGCGAAAGGATACCCAAAAAAATGACAAAATATTCAGTAGGAAACAAAACACTTAGATACAAATACATGCTCCCCCGCGGACCCACCTCCTCCTCAGCGGCTGGTAACCCCTGCGTGGCTGCCCCGGCCGCGGGCGGCTCACTTCAGTCAGGACCCTGGACAGCTACGCACCAAAGCGGCTCCGGGCGGCTCATAACCTCTGGAGATGTGCACCAAGGCTTTAGCAGTTGCCGCCCCAAAGACGAGAAGATCCAGCAGCACCAAAGTAGAGGTAATCCAAGCGCTTAAATGGGAGAAGGGGGGGTAACGCGGACGCCGAAACCAGACACTGTAACGAGGTTGTTCTTCTCCACTAGGCTGCGCCCCCTTTCTCTCACCGAACACACCCCCACCACCAACCCATCCCAGGCTCCTTTTTGTTTTTTTTACACCACTGACCGTATCAATGATGTCATCCGCAGACTCGTATGCGCAGCAGAGGCTCCGGGGGGGGGGGGGGGGGGGGGGGGGGGGGGGGGGGGGGGGGGGGGGGGGTCTGCTGACGTGACGCGCTGGATGCATGACGTGGTGGTTGCAAGGCACGGAGGAAATTAAATGAAAAATGAAATAATATAAACAATACAGGAAAACTGAAATGTACACCAGGCCATAATATTAAGAAAGTTTGCAACGTCGGCTTACCTTTTGCGCAGTAGCCTAATTTTGGTTCATTTTATACACTATTTTAATTTCAACCAATTTTCAATTAACCTATACTGTATTGCCAATCCCACCTGTTTCCATATTATCATATAATCCTCATAAACATAGTATTTACCTAAAAAGAAAATCATGAATAATGACTTTTGTTTCAATAAGTGCACATCATTGAATACAAATTTAATCTTTCAATGCTTCACAAATGAAAAAATAATTATGTAAGGAAAGCAATACCACATTTGTGCTCAGAAATGTACATACCCTTTTAAGTTGAAGTCTTTTTTTCACTCATGGATAGTGGTTGTACAAAGTCATAAATTAAGAACGGAGTTTACTCTTTTGAAATCATAATGAAACAAACTACTCAAATGTCCCTGATCCACCATTCACATGACCTTCAACAACTGCCAGGAAAACTGTTCAGGGGCAAAGAAAAACTCACTTCAGCTGAAATACAGGACTCTGACAAAATTGATGTTTGTTTCAAGATGCACAAGATGTAAATTTTTATTTTTATCTATACCAAGCTATTATGAGTGATATGTTTATAAATTATACACCAATCTTTATAACAGACTGGCTCTTCACACCTTAGCCATCTTCTCCAACTTTTCCTTGCATAATAACTATATAATACAAATATTGACTAGACACACAAAGCTTCATTCCAACCTTTATTACCTTGTTCTTTTTCTGCATTAAATTAATTTCCTCTCCTTTTTGCAACATCTGAAATAAATGAAAACAACCTGCACAGGAGTGATAATAAAGACAGACTTAATTTAAATTGATACATAATAATAACAAACAATAAAACATAACGGTAATGTCTTTAACGTGTGTAAAACACTGTTCCAGCTCAGCTTGGTATGGTAGGATTTGGCATTTTGAACAGAAATGCCTTCAGTTGGTTGCTTCGTCTTAAAAACAAAATATTCTCTTATTGCATTTGATAGTAAATAATACAAATACAGGGACATAAACGCGACTAAAAAATAAACAACTTAAAAGACATATGCAATAGTGCCTTTGTTTTTGAACTTTTAAGCTGTTGCAATCATTTCCACAGTCTCGCGCTCAATTGTCTTCACACGCACACTTTCCACTCTTTTCTAACACAACCTGTCAGTTTTACTTTTTTCAATTCACTTCCCTGACTGCGGCGGTTATCCAAAAAGGCAAGCACACAGATGAGCACGCGAATATTTTATCATGAATCTCTCGCGGACAAGAAGAGAAAAAAAAAAAAAAAAAGAACAAAAAGGACATTCAACATGGTTGTAATAATACACTCTTGATATCTTCATCAAAACATTGTCCTCCAAATCCAGTCACACGGTCTTCGTCGACGTTCATGCACACACAGGCAGGCGGAGCCGGGAGGGCACCTGGTACAGCGAGTAAATAAGCGATCATAGTCAAACATCCGGACAATAGGTAACGTGATTCATTTAAGAAAGAAAGTAATACAATAGCGAGGTCAGTGTTTTGAAGGGTGAAAATAAGGGAGGACATCTCTGGATTTTCACAAAGTTTCACATGATTTTCTTTTCCTCTTTTAAAAATAACTAACAAAAGCTAAACAACCGACGTGTACATCAAGGAGATACAATTTTGCTTGTCAAAGAAGTGAGGAGCGATGCTGCTGCTGTTGCTGAGACGTTTTGCTGGGCGGCCGAGGAGCCAAGGCCACTGTAACATTTAGGCGTCCGGGAAGGGCTGTAGGAGTCGTGTTGTAGCTTGATAAAATGGGAGGCGTTTAGTGCAAGTTTGGCTAATGTTGATTCTTTTTGGGCTTTTTTTTTGTCAAACTCGGGGTCCCACCAAAGGCAGAAGTGTTAGTACCGACTCAAAAGTCTCTGTGTCCAAATCCTAACAGCTGATCATCCGTTTGACTCAGTAGTGTGATGCTGTCGCGACTTTGCGGTTTTAATCCCGACGAGAACTCAGTGCGACAGCCAGATCTATGGGGGCTCAGTCCGCAAGTCGGATTTTTGAGACTCAACCATTAAATACTAATACAAAAAGAAAGAGAAATGGTGGCACACTTAGAAGAGCAAATGATAACCTTGTTGTCGACATGTACGACTCTGGCTGAGCCCGTCTACAGTGCATGCCTGAGTGATTGGGCCTCTGAATGCATACAACAGGATTTGGAATAAAACCAAACACCACTTCCTCCCCAGTCTAAACGAGTTGAATAAGATTCGCCTTCTCCTCCAGTTCAAGTTTTACGGTCATCTTCATTTAAAGTTGAGTGGGTTAAACATGTGATTATGAAAGATGGAGATAAAGGTACTGCATGTGACCTGTGTAATATGGTCTGCTTGTTGAGTGACCAGTGTAGCTTACTTTTACATAGTCTCTGAGTACAGAAATACAGAGCCTGATGTGTTTTAGCTGAGGGGAGAGCATGATGTAACACCCCCTCAAATGGAGTCAGCTCCTCCACCCAGCAGGTCCCCTGGCAGCAGTGAGGCGGGGCTGCCCATCTGGTGACGGTCATCCAGAGCAGGAGAGCCCCAAAGGCTGTTGTTGTGGTGGTAACCTGCTCCACTCATGCCCCCCATGCCTCCCCACAGACCCTGCCTCCCTGCCTCCACACCTCCAGCGTTTCCAGCCCCATTGCTGCTCCATTGGGCAAAGATGCCCAGCCCAGGCCCATGGGCGGCGGTCTGGTCTGATGAGCTGCCTGTGCTGTCCAGACTCTGCCATCCCGAGGTGTTGGGCCCAGCTCCAGCTGTGGAGGCTCCTTCCACACCCACTACCCCTGCGCTGCCCCCTACTCCTCTGTCACAGCTGCCTCCATTACTATTAGCACCCACCGCAGTGGCAGGGGCTCCAGAGCCTCCAGAGCCAGCCGCACTTCCTCCACTATTGGCTCCTCCTGCCTGGGAATGTGCGATGTAGCGAGCCACATCCTCCTCGCTCACAAACTCTGCCAAGATGGTGGTGTTTCCTAAAACACACCTGAACAAAGAACAATGTGTCAGCGATATATGCTCTGCAAATACTCAACATGGCTACAACAATTCAACAAATGATCAGACCATAAGATGTAATATTTCAGAATAAGTCAGAATCCTCTTACATGTGAAGCGCACTCTGGGCTTTGGCAGCTTCCTGTTTAGAGCTGTAGCGTATCAGGGCGGTTCCCTGTGTCAGGCCCAAGTGAAAGGTCAACAGTGGGCCATGCTGCATGCAGATGGTCCGGAGGGTAGAGCCATCAATCTGTGATGAGATGTAAAGATTGTGATTTTGGTGTTTTACAGGTTCTTTGGTACAACTGTTGCTATGTTAACAGTGTTTTTGTACCTGTGGGGTGAGATTGCTCAGCACCAACCAACAGCTTTCCCGTGGGGTTCCATCGCTCCAGGCTGTGCCTGTGATAAAAGCAGACAACAAAACAAATCAACAATGCCTTCCTGACTGTTCACAAATACCAACTAGCGTTTAAGTTAATGGGCTCTTAAGAGTGATTGAGTACTGTGCGAGCCAATCAGACCATTGGGTCTGTAATTGTGGCTCTATTTTGTGCACTGACAGACAGCTAAATATTTAAACAATTAAAAACAATGTGTGGATCAAAAAACGCCTTCGGAGCATTACCAGCAGTTTCTGACCGACTGTTCCAACCCCTGCCGGCCAATCGAGGGGCTCCGCCTGACCATGGTGTAGGAGAAGACTGCTTCTGACTGGCCAGCCCCGGTGGTGGGCGGGACAGTTGGTTCTGGCTGCCACCACGATTAGCTTTCCATGATTTGTGTCCGATGGGCTCAGGAGGCCAGCTGGTCTTAAAGTCAGTATACTTTGCTAAAAATGACAAAAGGAAAAAAACACTGTAACCACTGCTTAACAGTAACAGATTATGAGGAAGGCGGGGAAGAGGTTACCTGAGTTGTGTGCGTTGGATAGGGGGCTGTCTGAGGCACTGTAAGGCCAGGCACCAGGTGAAGGCAGCAAGGTGTTGTGGGGAGGAGTGGAATCTGCAAAAGAGCAGGTATAACAACGTTATATAAACTTGACTTCACTTTCAACACTAGTCACAAACAAACGCTCACCAGTGTTGTCGAGTAACTGGTGCTCACTGTCGTTCAGGCCAGGAGACACCGCGTTTCCCATCATCGCTGGGGTCATGTAGGGGTCAGTGTCAGGGTCCACACGGTCAATCCCCTTCCAGGGCACACCAGGCTGGAACTCTGTCAGAGAGAGACACACAACAGGTTTAGATTAATTATATTTTATTTATTTATTAATTTACTATGTAGCAGTTTGATATTACAATTGTGGTTTATACAGAAAAATACAATAAAATATAAAGGCATTCTTCGAACCTGGAGGCCAGCTGGGTGCGGTTGTAGCCTTGGCCCCCATTTTGTTCCCAGGTGTGCGATGCCAGTTATCACCGAGCCCGTCTCCAACCATCATGTCGTACTGGGAGTAGGGCGAGCCCCCAGGCATCTTCATAGGGGTAACGGGACCTGACAGGTCATGAGAAATGTGAAAGATCAGGGTCAGAGGGATCCATAAATACATTTTGAACTTGATGATTTCCACAAGATTAAGCAAAAAGTCTCGCCTCACCATTTTTGTGGAATGCATTCTCAACAGGAGAAGAGTCAGGTGGTGAATGGCCTTCCATCATCCATTTGAAACGCGACTGCTGACCGCCAAAGTCCTTCATGGGCCCAGGGCCCCCCACAACAGAGCTGCCCAGGTCCAGACCAGAGAAGTTCACTCCAGACCCAAAACCTAAACAATATCAAGGATAAGATAAGGAAGAGTTAATATTTCAATTGATTATGGATGTTTTATTTATTTGTCAGGGTAAACATGCACTGACCTGAATAGGGCCCAAATGGTTTCTGTTGCAGGTCAGCCACAGATGCAGACAGCCCTGAGTGGGACAGCGGATCAGCCCCAGGGATTTTGGGGCCCACTCCACCTGCAGGATGATGTGAGGGGGACAGTTTGGAGTTCCCTCCCAGTCCTAGCTGCTGCTGCGGCTGCCTCTGCTGCTGGAGCACTGCCATGATCCTGGCCAGCTAAGTGCACAGATAAGTTCCTAAGTAAAGGTAGCATGTGTGTAACTAGAGCGCCAGAGCGAGTTCCTACCTGCTGAGGATCCGCCTGCTGTCGCACATTGGGTGTGAACTTCCTCTGGTTCTGCAGGAGCTGCTGTTGCTGTTGTTGCTGCTGTGGCTGCTGGAGGAGGAGCTGACAGGCCTGAACAAACAAGACAGAACAAAACAGACATGAGGAACTGCTGCTCCGCTGTCTCCATGCAGCTTGTTAGCTGCAGGAGTATGAGCAGCTGGGAGGTGTTGTATGGACAGACACTGTGTGCTAATGCTCACCAGCTGAAACTGGATGTGAGGTGGGTAGATGCTGCTGAGCATGGCAATATGCTGCGGGGACAGTTGAGGAGGGAACACACCTCCCCCCACTCCTGCCACTCCTCCCACACCACCTCCGACACCCCCCACGCTCCCGCTGGGAGGGGGCATCTGCTTCAGCACAGAGCCTGGCACCTAAGGGAAACGCAACAGCATGCACACCTGTTACCACAGAAAGGCTTTGGTGCCGTGTCTACTAGAGACAGCATTAGCTTGTGCTGTTATTCCACAATTACTGCTTTGTTAATATTGTATTCTGTGACTTACCTGAGGTGACAGGAACTGATGAGGCACTTGTGCTCGGATCCCTGGGGACGGGTTCATAGGGGGGACACTAGGCTGATGTCTTGGCTGGGGCATCCCACCAACGTTGCCAAAGATACCATGGTTACCCTGATAAAAGGACATAAACAAATGTGTTTATTTATTATAATAGTGACAGAACTGCATTTCAAAATTTAAAAACAAGCAATTACACACTACTGGACAGGTCAGACTCAGCAGGAGCAGTCTTACTGGTCTAAGGGGCATAGAAAGTAAGTAGAGAATACACAAGACAAGGACACCTTTTCCCAAAGAACCCATTATGATTAGTGAAAGGCAATGTTTGTCAAACTGACAATCAGTGAAAGACCAATATACAGTAATTGGGGTAGGGAACAGGAAGTGGACAGATAGAAAAGTGAAAAACATTAGGTACTGAAGCCGTATATTATACCTTATCATAGTATGAGCCGGGTTCTCCAGGGCATGTGTCCTTGGCAGGAGATGGTCGGAAACCCATTCCCATTCCTCCTCTACCCCCTTTCCTCATGTCTCCGTTGTAATCGTTCATACTCATGCCTCTTTTCTCAGCATCCGCCTTCTTGTCCTGCAGCGAGTCCATAGCTGAACCAGGGTCATCATTCTGTCCAGCAGAAGCAGCAATTCAGAAATGTCTCACATCATCAAGAGAACACAGACTTCACAAACATAAATATACAGTATATTCTTACCAGAAGTCCCATGTTAGAGAACTGTCTATTAAGGGGGCCCATCCATGCATCACCAGACTTTAATGGACCCTATAACAAATGCACATCATTTTTTAAATAAGCTTGTAATAAACAGTTATGTTTTTGTAACTGTAAATATCTCACCTTGTTACTGGGCTTCTTCCCAGTGTGGCTCTGTCCCCAGCCACCATTACTTCCTTGACCCCAAGAGGAGCCACTCCCCTGGGAGCCGGCGCTGTTCCACATGCTGCCTCCCTCCTCCTCCTCCTCCCAGCTCGAGTGACGAGAGGCGGCCACAGAGCCCTCTTTGTCCCCCCAGCCATCTTGCATAGACTTTGACCCTGTCAGTTTAAAGACATGAACATGCTGCCTTCAAAATGTACTGCACAAGCATCAATCATTACAAAACATTTGTATTTACCAGACTTAATAGGGTTAGGGGAGGAACTCCCCCATCCTGTTGACTTCCCTCCAGCATCTTCTGGATCCCCCCAACCAGTGGGAGCATCAGTATGCTTTCCCCAAGCTGCAGTGCCATTGTCGACTGTTTGGCTGGTAGGAGAAGTACCTCCCCAACCTGAAGGATCTGCTAAATAATACCCAACAAAGCACACCACACTGTAAAGGTCATAGCCTTGATATAAATCTCACAGACACCACAGAATGCCATTTAAATGGTTACATACAGTATGTCTGTCTCAAAGTGCTGAAATGTACTGACCTTGTAAAACGGGTGCTTTTCCTGGCCCATGGGCAGTGCTGAAATTCTCTCCCAGCCCTGAAGGCTGTCTGGTTGGCTGCTGTTGAACTGTTGGTCCTTGTGGCTGATGGGGAGTCTGACCCTGACTTTGAGACTGTGGGCCATTTGGAGGATTGTTCTTATCCCACAGGTTGACCGGCTTATAGTTGTAATGAGTTGGGTCTCCCCAAGCCGATGTCCCATCATCAATTTCATTCTTCCTGCTTATGGACTGCGGCGAAGGTTCGTCCCAACCACTGGGTTCAGGACCACTTCCTCCAGGAGCAGTAGGAATGGGACCTGAAGTCCAGCCTGAGCTTTGGTTCTGATTCTGGGCTTGAGGCATGGGTTTGCGCCCCATGGCCCCCTGCATAACCCCTTGGTCCAACGCTTGCTGTGGGTGCTGATTGCGGGGCTGTGATTGTTGCTGTTGCAGTTGTGCCTGTGGACCTGTGATTGGGCCCGACTGGCTGTTTGGCATCTGGTGCATTTTGTTTCCTCCGCTCCAGCCTTGAGATTTGGGACCGATGACCCCCATCCCACCTCCTGTACTTCCCCCACCCCCAGTACCTCCTGTTCCCCAAGTTCGTCTTGGGCCACTTTCATCCCAACTTCCCCAACCACCCACACCCGAATCCCCACCTGAGTTTCCTGGTCCATTTTTCCTCTCATCCTCCCATCCACCTCCATTATTTGATTTGGGTGCTTGCTCACCCCAGTCCCTACCTGACCCTTGCTTTTGCCCAGATCCCCACCCACTTCCTCGTGCGTCCCCTCCCAATTCTTTCCATCCACCGGCCCCCTTCTCCTCCGGACCTTCTCCCCAACCACCACCTGATCGGTTGCCCTGTGGACCAAGATCCCCCCACCCCCCTCTATTCCCTGGTCTGGCATCTCGCCACTCTTCATTTCCCCAACCTTTGGCTTCCTGGCTATCTCCAGTCCCTGCTCCACCCCAGCCTGTCGCCTTTCCCTGCTGGCTTTGTCCTGGCATAAGCCCAGAGCCCATACCAGGCCCTGATGTAGATACTGGCCCAGATTGTGACATGTTGGGATTTCTCATGTTGGGACCAGATGTTGGTGGGCCTCTTCCAGAGACAGAGGCTCCACTACTGCTACTGTTGCTGCTGCTCTCCCAGCCCTCTCCAGAGGAACCAGCAGATGAAACCATTGATTCACTGATGGCCGACCTTGGTCCAGGAAACTGAGAAGACCCACCACCAGAAGATGGGGGCTTTGATCCAAGCTTATTTTGTCCTTGACCTTCAACATCCCAGGTTGTGTTTTGCCGGATTTGTGTTTGTCCCCAGCCTGTGTTTGATAAGACCCTGGGGTCTAAATCTGGACGACTGAGAAGGTTCTGTAAGGCAGCTTCAGCATTTGGTGCCGGGCGGCGAGGACGACTGTGACTGCTGTTTGGCGTACTCTCATTTCTGGAGTTTCCACCACTGGATGACGATCCCCCCTGTGCCCCCTGTCCCACACCCCCCACCCACTCCCCTGATTCACCCTCTCCCTTCTGATTGTCCCAAGCTCTGGTCGTAGTTGTAGACAGAGGTGACGAGGCAGAGGCTGTTGGGTTGCCAGTTGCACTGACTCCACTGCTGCTGCTGTTACTACTGCCAGCTCCACCCTTCACATCTCCATCTGCATTTAATCCACCTCCCCAATCGCAGTTGGACGCTCCTCTATCTGACCCCCACCCTCCCTGAGATACCCCAGAGGTTTGACTTGTACTTCCCCCAACATTCCCCCAGGCATTAGCCCCGGTTGTGGAGCCCGGGTATCCCCAACCCGAAGTTCCATTATCCCCATCAGCAGCTACGAACCCGCCTGTACCACCGCCAGTTTCCCAGCCATCAGTCTTTGAGGCACCCGTTTTGGAGTTAGATGCAGGAAGCGAAGGCTGGCCTCTCCAAGAGGAAACAAGGCTGTGGTCTCCACCTGCCCCACTGCGGTCCATGACCCCTCCATTTCCTTCCCCCCCTGCTGTATTTGGTCCCACTGATTCACTGTCCCACTTTCCTTCTCTAGATTGCATTTGGTGAAGTTGGTGCTGATGGGTACTTGATTGATTCACAGATAAAGGTGACTGGCCCCCCAGCATCCCAAGGGCCCCGGCTCCAAGCCCCAGGGAAGCGGAGTTGTTGGCAGACAAGGACCCCCCAGGGCCCTGGTGATGGAAGGAAGACGGGCCTCCTTCTGAAGCAGCAGGCCCAGGCCCGTCCTGCTGCACCAGGGCAGGCCAGGCTGAAGGGTTGGCATTTGGATTTAAATTGGCACCTGGAATTCCACTACTGCCCTCGATGAGGCCACTGGCATTGTGGCTCCCTGGCACAGTGGAAGCTTTGGAAAGAGAGGAGGGACCAGACACAGCAACTGCACTCCCTCCTCCGAGATGACCCTGGGAGGCAGCCGTCCCCCACGCCGCACCGCTGGACGACTGCATACATTCATTGGGCAAAGACAGAGAGGAAGTGGGTGAGGGCTGATTGCCAGAGGCACTAGTGTTGTTCACAGGCATCCCGTTGTTGCTGCCACTGCTACCACTACCTTCACTGCCAGCGATGCTAGGCCACTCCTCCAGATCGTTCCCATCAACAATGACCTTCTCCCTGCCCTGAGAGGAGGCTTGGGTGCCTGAGCTTACACCCCACATGGAATTTGCATAATTAGACGTAGTAGTAGAAGCAGCAACTGATGATGAGGTGAGGGCCAACGAGGAGGCAGCTGCACCAGAATCTAGACATAAAAGAGACCAAAGTCATTGCAAATATAACTGACAATTTAGAAATAAAATGCCAATCTATTATTGCAGGACAAGTACCTGAAACAACCAAGTTTGCATTGGGGCTATCCCCTCCACCACCTCCCAGCAGCATAGAGGACAGTGGTGGCTGACCTCTCTTCAGTAGCACTTTATGGTCCTGCTGGCAGCGGAATCGCGGCGGCACTTCTCTCGGCATGTAGCGCGGCTGCTGCTGAGGCGTTTGGGCACTACCACCTCCGCTACTTGATGTGCCTGTGGCACTAGGGCCAGTGGTGGAGGAAGAACTGGAGGTGGAGGTGGGCTGTCCGTTGGCCACCAGCAGGCGTTTGGCATTGTTGCCACCCTGTGAGGGGGCGGCAGCACTACCTGAGCCTGAGGCGCCTGGTGCAGGTGAAGCAGAGGGGGTGGGTCCAGGGCTGGGTGAGGCAGAGCTGCTCTGAGTGGCAGGAGACTGAGCAGACGTCGGCTTGGTCAGGTCTGGCACTGAATAGCAAATAAACAGTTAAAGTTACATTACAATGCAGTGCTACTTACAAAACAGCTAACAGCTAACAGCTTAGCATAACTTTTTAAACTTATTACAATAAAAATTAAACATTACTCACAAAATTTCTCACCTTTGTTTTTTTGTTCCGTAACCTGGGAACAAAAGATAATTGTAGAGTTGTTAGACTTAAACCCTGAGCTTGTCAAGTAGGTAGCCATTAAATTAGCTAAGTAGTAAAGAGAAGACAGATTCATCAGATTGTTTGAAGTTACCTTCTGAGAGGCTTCCCTTTTCCTTTTGTCGTCTTTTTTCCGTTTCTTGTCTTCCATGAACTACAGCTCCAGTCCCGATATACCTTTCTTCTGAGGGTTAAAGAGGGAGAAGAAAAACAACACACAGATTATTTGCAGAAAACCTGTGTGTGTGTGTGTGTGTGGTGGGGGTGGGGGGAGTCTTTAACCAGTCTTTAACCCTGTGTGAAAGGGGCAATGAACCACATGCCTGATGGGATGAATCAGCCATCAGATGCAAGAGCTAAGAAAAGTGCTGGACATACGGATGACCAATAAATAAATATAGGCCTTATGCACATTATACATACAGTAAGCAGTGGTTACACTTACAATATTGAACAGCAGATAAAAACACAGCACAACACAATCTGGTGCATAGTATGGATGATTGTCTCAACTAAAATCCAAGAAATTATCTCCATTTTCAAAGACCACGATGTTATTCGATCCACATGCACTTAAAATATTTAATAAAAGAACAAACTAAAGACATCTGCTGCTTGCTTTAGAAAGATCACACTTCACTATGATCCCTAAAACCAAGAGATGGAGCCTTCTCTGTTGTTGGCCCACGACTGAGGAACAAGAGATTAGACGGGTACAGTCTTTACCGGCTTTTAAATATTTACTAAAAACGCACCTCTTTTCACTGGCTTTTAAAACATAATGATATACATTTGCTTTATGTTATTTTTAACTTGTTCTGCTGTATATTTACACGTGTGTACGACACTTAGGCCAACGGTACGGTTTTTAAAGTGGTATGGTGTGAACGGTTAAATCGGTGTGTCACTCACTCAGAGGAGCATGATGAGAAAGTGTAAATGTGTATTTGAGCATAGATAGAGCTGCAGCAAACAGGAAAACACTGAATATACGAAAGAGATAATAACATGAAGCAGTCCACGATTCGATATTTTACAGTCTGTATCCGTGGATGCCACTTAATGCTGCCCGAGTGAGTTTGGTTTCATTTTTGCTTAGAGGGCTTTGGTCCACAAAAGGTTTCAGTATTCACGGAAAATGTTCATCTGTATGCAGCTTTTTGAGTATTTTTGGGTGTTAAATATATGTAAAATGTGTCTCTAGCGCCACGAAACGAGCTAATGTGTGCTTTAGTCGATTGAAAAGCACTGAATTGCATAGGATAATACGGATTTTAAAAGTTGACATTCCGAATTGAACGTACACACCAAGATCAGTGCTGTGATATAACATTAGTACACACATGTAAATAAAATGTGTGCCACCACCACAGATGTCTGGCATGGGTAGGCTACATTAAGGAGTGGTGCTCCAGCGCTATGTAAAATAACGCGCACATAGACAGATCCAGCTCCAGCAGCAGCAGCAGCATATTAATAAAAGATTAGGCAGCTGTCAACCCAAGTAAGTTTGAAATGGACCGCGCTCAACACAAACCACTCATAACAATGTGGACACAGAGCACAGATTGCCTTCAAGATCACAAATCCTTCTTTCGGCCAAAGGAGCACAATTAACTAATGCTATCCAGCGTTAGCAAGGGTGGCTAAGTTTCTGACAGCAGCGAAAAGCTAAGGCTAGTTGGAGGTTTAGCTCAATCTACAAATACGATTAGCATTACACATGCATTGGTGACTAAAATTTGACACAACTGGGGGGAAACGATCAGCATTAGCCATGCAAATACTCACCTCAAGAATCACATGAAGAGAGTGGCTAGCGCGTTAGCTAGCTTGGCTAAAGTGCTTCAGTGCTTCAATTTATTTAGCTTTTTTGAGGCATTCGTCGAGGCTACAAGCGCAGCGAAGCCCGGGCGAGAAAAAGTCAAGTAAGTGGCAGACGATGAAAAGAGGCGCACGCTCCGCTCCTGCTTCGTAAATAAGTACTAACGTTGTAATAGTGTAAACCGTAAGTGTGCAGAAAAAATGAAATTTCAAAGCGCTATGGAGTCAGTCTTTTGACGGGCGGCCATTTTGCTGCTCATGATGCTGTGTCTCCAGTGGGCCGGCTGTGCAGCTGCGTGTGAGCCCGCTGACTGGCTGCTGCCGCGGGGAGGGAGGCATGAAACACTCTGTGACCTTCATTTAGCTCTGTCGACTTATGCGTTACGACTACGGGGATAGAATTGAACATTGAGGTGAGCCATGTCCTCGTATCTCCTCCTATAATATCTCATACACGCAGTCCAGGAGCGTCGGACTGGGCGGCAAAGGTTGGCTTCTACACCCAGGACCTAGTGCAGGGAGGGGTCCCCAAAAAGCCTGTATGATTTAACAAACAAGTGGGATGGTTGTGCACTTGGACGGACTTGAGTCAAAGTTTACCATAGAAAGCCCCTTAACATGGTGGATAAGCAACACCATCCATAGAGTAACATAAGATTTAAAAAGTAGAGAAAAGCACTGCAGAAAAACTCTGCCCTCGCACAATTTGGGGGCCCTCACACTATTGATAATGTGCTCTTGGTGCATGGTCCTGTGCTTTAGTTCTTGGTTAACTTGCTTAAAGTCATTAAAACCTTTGGTAGGTATACTCTGGGCCCACCAAGATGATTTGTACCAAGGGTTTAGTATTTTATGCTACAACACCCCTAAACACATTGTTTTGTTTCCAAAAAATGCAGCATGGCTCCTAAAAAGAGGGTGACACGAAAAAGGAAATCGGAAGAATCTCCGGAACCCGGGGAAGATTGTGACACCCTGGAAAAGGAGCCCAAGAACGACGAAGACAGAAGGAGGAGGCCCAGTGGGAATTCGAAATATATTGGAGCTCACATTGGCATTCAAGGTATATTGAATAACTATTCAATAAAAAAGATTTTAAATGATTAAAAAATGACCACTCTTCGGTGGTTTCAGGCGGGATATGGAAAGCGGTAAACTCCTGCGTAGCCATGGGAGGCAGTAGTTTTGCTCTCTTTTTGGGCTCGCAGAGGTCATGGGCGAGACCTCCTCTGGATGGTTCTGCTGCAGACAAGTTTCGGGAGCAGTGTTCTCTCCTAAAATTTGATCCTGCTCACATCCTGCCCCACGGGTCCTATCTGATGAATTGTGGCTCGCCTAAGGAGGGTGCGTTTTTGGCCAGCATGATTTATAGAAAAAATCTGCGGTGTTTCTGATAGTGTCCATTGACTTGTTGACAGATGTATTTAAGAAGAGCCAGGCGTTGCTGGTGGATGAGCTGAGCCGCTGCAGCCGCCTGGGACTGACCCTGTATAACTTCCATCCTGGTTCCTCCCTGGGCACCATCTCGACAGAGGAGTGTATGGATAAAATAGCAGGATCCATTAACCATGCACACATGCAAACTCCTGCTGTGGTGACAGGTAGGTCCAAGAGTTTGAGGGAAAAGGTCAAATGCTCTTTTAGTTGCTTGTCCGTCTTATAATTCTTTCTCAAGACTAGGGATGCACAAAATTGAAAAATCTCACAATATTGGTGTGCAATTTTACAATACCAATATTGCAATATTTTTTTCAGCAAGACTTCAAAAAAACACTAAACCAGGACCAAAACCAGGCTAAAATGGAACTAAATTTGGAAAATTATAACTAAAATTGAACTTGAACAAGTTAGATGCATTTTTTGCTTTATCCCAAGTTAGCAAAAAAAATGTGTCAATCTCAGTCAGATGGAAGACTCAAGTGATTTTGCGTTATATTGTGGCTTCTTGCAATATGGATATTGTGTCTTCCAATATTGTGAATATTTTGCAGCCGTACTAAAGTTAGTTGCGTCACTCTAGTGTAGATATCAGACAAGCGTACTTTTATGCCCAAAAAATGTATGTGCACTGTTATGTTATTGAACAAAGAAATGAAGTTGCATCTTTTCAGTGTTGGAGAATATGAGCGGCCAAGGAAGCACGGTGGGTGGTAAATTTCCGGAGCTAAAGGCCATCATTGACAAAGTGAAAGACCAGAGTCGGGTCGGAGTGTGTCTGGATACTTGCCACGCTTTTGCAGCAGGTGAGAAATTCTCATCTTTATCGCATACCTGTATGTATGTTTTACATTTACTTGTCTTGGTAGGTTATGATCTGGCTGCAGAGGGAGGAGTGAAGGCCATGCTAGATGAGTTTGATCAGCAAGTAGGACTGAAATACCTTAAAGCCGTTCACCTTAATGACTCCAAAGGTACAGGAACTTTTGTAAATAAAATGGGAACTTGCGCTAGTCTTCTTTCATTTTTTTTTTTGCAGGTAAACTTGGGTGCAACCTCGACCGCCATGAAGACATCGGTAAAGGTCATATTGGGATCTCTGCTTTCCGAGACATTGTGAATGAACCCAGACTGGACAACATTCCTTTAATTCTAGAGACTCCTGGAAGGTACGTTTACAGACATAGACATGCTTATAACAACGTTAACCTAAAGGCTAAAATGACAACTTAGAATGGAAGTTACTTTCAAGTAATTAGAAAATGCTGTTTTTGTCCGCAGGCCTGGATTTGAATATGCTGAACAAATTGAGCTTTTGTATTCTCTTTGTGACAATTAGTAAATGGACACACTGCTATGATTTTGCTATGACACGGACCAAACTATAACTTCTGTTTTTTTGTACACAAGTGGTTCAACAGACAATGCTTTGAAATAAAAGTTGTATTTTTTTTTGTTTAATTTGACTTGTGGCTGGTTGTGTCATTGAATCGTGAAGTGTCGTAAAGTCTAGTGGTAGCCACTAGGGGTCAGCAGAGATATACAAATGCATTGCAGAGACCGACATACCATGAGCAAACCATTTGTAACCAAAATTAGCAGTTTCCTGGAGCACAGTCGCACAGATGTTGAATGTATTGAACTCTGCGCAGCTGCTGACCTCAGGATACACAGCAAATGATTGTTACACTTGTTTTCAAAGACATAATAGGGCATTGGAATAGGGAGTATGCGAATCAATGTTGCAGCATAAACACTGATCTGAACAAATAACCTCATTGAAAGAAAAGAAAGGTGAAAAATAGTTTTGGAAAAAAAATGCAGGTTGACTCATACTCCAACTGCAGGTTGACTCATAATCAAACAACACAAGTTTGATCCTGTTGCCTGGATTTGGTGACTTTAGGTAGTTTTTTCCCCCCAAGCAGGCTTGAACTGACAGCTTTGTTTGGGATTTGAGGCATTTACACTGCAAGCTTGAATATACAGCGGGTTGATGGAGTATACTTTATACACCCCTTTATTCTTATGTTATTACAAAATCAGATACTGAAAGCTTCAAGTTATTGCTAGCCTACATAAAAAAAACAATTAAAATAGGTGTGAAAACCTTTTGATTCCACTTCCCATTGTCATAACATAACAGCATGTTCCTTTCTTAATCTGGGCTTTTCTTATTTACACCTCTAGATTCCACATTTAACCCGAGAACCCTGTGCGGGATAAGATTGTGAACTGTAAGTGAAAAGCACAGAGGCGTTAACAGGACATGGAGGTGCCTGGACCAAGAATGTCTCTGCTTTATGGCTCCACCTCCCCAGGAAATGCCTGTCCCGACCGTTTGGAGTCTGACACAGGGAGGGTAGGATGGAGTTTGACTAATGTGCCAGGCTGCCGCTGCTACTCGTGTCGGCCCGTAAAGATAAGGCGCAAGTTTGACAAATTTGGTCGGGTCAGAGGGCTGTGATGGAGACTAAACACAAAAGTCAAACAAAGATGAAGGTTTTTTTTTTTTTTTTTTTTTGGAAAGAATGAAAAATGCTACTGGTATTAAAGCCACACTATGTAACATTGTACCTAATAAAGTCCTGACAGTCCTCAAATGCTTTATTTAGAAATTGTATTGTTTAAATCACTGACATGTTTGTTTATGTTTAGAGGTTTACGACACTGTTCTTGTCACACATATAACCCGAAATGTTCTGCAGTGTGCCTTTAAATGACTCATTCCTTCCCATACTAACTCATTTACTTACGTATTGGCTGTTTTCGGCGTATCATGCCCATTTTTTACCCTGGCCAACTCATCTCCCACTCATCTCTGTCATTACAATGAATGAGCAGTGAATATTTTCCACTGCTGCCCAAAGCCACTGATCTAATTATACAACATTGCAAATACTTCCAGATAGCTTTGGTTTCAGGCTGATTCAATATGCTTCCAAACATGGCCAATGCTGTATTTTTCTCTGGGCCAAACAGATGATGTGGGAGGACAAGGATGCAAGCCTAGCAAAAATAAATAAATAGATGGTTAAATGTGATGGCCGTAGAATGAGCTCAAGTGATAAAAAAAAAGGCACAAGGCACGACTACAGCTGAACTTGGGTTGCCTTGAAGACCTAAGTTTTTACTGCTTCATTTGAAAGCTAAGAACTTCCAGAGATGACCTCCAGGCCTTGATTGGAGACAGGTGCTGGTATTGTGGCAGCAGGAGAAGAGTCCTTCTGTGTTTGTTTACTGGTTTTAGCCACAGGATCCAGCAACTGTAAGTGCATTCTGATTGGATAATTGTCATGAGAACCAAAACAAAAGAATGTAAACACAAACCAACATGACATTTGTCTAAAAAGTACATCACTAGGACCAATTGACAATTCCGACATTACCTCACAAATCCCCACAGACTCAATGCAGTGTCGGTGTAAACAAAAGAAAATCTGTTTATATCGCACTTTTGCCTCTATAGTCAGGTTAGGTAAGGCAATCCGTCAGGAGCAGTGGGCAGCCGTGTGCACAGCGCCCGGGGACCCATCTCCAGATTTTGAGCCAGGCTTATGGTCCGACTCACCTGGCAGGAGGATTTTTTATTTTTTTATTTTTTATTTTTTACCTAACATGCATGTTTTGGGGTGATGGGGGAAACCCATCCAGACACGGGGAGAATCCTAGTAGTCAAACGACATTTCATCACAATTTCACATCATAAAGATCCTCTCAAACCAAATGATAACCACTCAAAGTCCAATGCATTTCAATGGTGGAGAGCAGTGTTTTAACCAACGCATGATATGTCGGAATTGTCAATACTTATTAGAATATGCTTACCTCATATTAACAATTCAAGAAAGGTGAGTGCATCGCTGGGTCCGACTGAAAAATACAGGTTCTCTTCAAGGATCAAGGACTGACTTGGAATAGAAGAAAAGGAGAGGATCCACAGCACTCTGACTTGTATAATAAAAGTCCTTTATTAAACTCTGCGGGACATTTTGGCATGCTTATCATAAGATTTTTTTTCTTATATCCCTGCCCTGCCTTTTAAATGTACAACTGAAGAAATATTTTCCCAATTCTGTAGGTGTGAAAAGGGCACAAAATCAACCCCATTTGCTTATAGTGTTCAAACTGTGCTACCTGTGTGAAGCAACAGTTGCACTGCTTACAACATAAGCCTCTCTATTCACCTTATTCAGCCCCGGCCACTTTTGTTGTCTAAGCATTTCCTGTTTGTATTAGCACTTCCTGTAAGCTTGGATTTCCATTGTTGTCAATGTAAGAGAGCTTAGAAAATAAAAATGGGAATGAAGAAAAAACTCCACCTAAAATTATTTTTTTGGTAATATTATACCTTACTTTTTGTTGTAACTCTAATTGGCTAATTGTCTGTGAGGAACTCTAAAGAACCAAAGCTGATGGATATATTTACACAGCAGTTTGTTGTATGTTACATGTTTCACCAATAACGGAATTCAAAGCCAATATCAGCTCAAGTGAGACCTGCAGTTTGACCAGAAACACAAGATGGCGGCCCCCAGTGCAACTTCCTGAATAAGGTGAATAGCCTTTCATTTATCTGGGAATGAGACTGACACAAAGATGAAGACATTACTGTACCATCCATTGGAGTTCCATGCTACAGTATGTGTAAGCAAATCTTCGAGCCTATTTTTATTGATCAAATTGCATATTGATTTTTTCAGCTATCTGCAGTGCACCTTTTACACTAGAATTACAAACACATCTTTCCTATATTTTTTTGTTTGGACAGCTAGCAAAGTGTACATTACCCAAAAGTATGAAAAAAAAACATGTTCTTCCATTCCACTCTCGCACCATGCAGGCACTTGGCATTGTTAAGTAATAATAGAGCATTATGGGGGAATGATGTTCTCCCAGAGCGCATACAGACAGTTTACTGGCAGCCCTCAGGTCGTAAACCCACCTCAGTGACCCCGAGGCTGCTGCCTGTAAATATGCAACTGCTTTAGGAGATCTGTAACCCTTATCTAAACAGTCCCTGTCCAAATCCTTTTAGAGTCCTATAAATTGCAGTCATTTCATAAAGGTAAACAGATGTGGGACGGCTGGAGATGTGGTTTTAGTTTGAGAGTTTGAAGGATATTTGAAAAACAAATGAGACAAATTGGGCAAGCTAGATTTTGATGTTGTAAACTAAACAATGGAAAGTCATAATCATTAGTTGGTCTACAAGGTTTGTCAACACAGTGAGAGTGAGAAAGGCTGTGTCAAGAGTGTATGCAGTAAAAATGTATGGAATATTTGTGATTCATTCACATAATGTTGAACTAGATCAAGGTCTTAATCCTGCTGTTCCTCCACTTTACCACCAGATGGAGTCAAGAGCTACCACGTTCATTTCACTCTTACCCCAGGATGAAAGTAAATGGCATGGCTGCTGGGGGGGCTTATTGTTTAAGATGTAGAAGGTGGGAATAGAAAGTGTAAAATTGTATTGTCAATTCTACTACATGTGCAGCAGATACAGAGAATCAAATTTGCAACATAGGAGTAGTATTTTGCATCACACAGTTTTGAATAATCCTCTTCACGGTGACTGCTGTGCTGGAGAACTGATCTGTATTTCCTGGATTGTGTTGCATGATAGAGGGACACAAAACCATCCTCTACCTTTTTTTTAAGACAGTTACCCATCACCTAACCAGATCTGAGCTGATCTATGTTCGAAGTGTGTTCATCACAGCGTCGTCAATTTGCTAGTAGGCTATTAGCTGAAAATGAAAGCTTGTTTCACTGTGTTATTCCCACTACTGCCTGCAGGGGGCTCCCTAGGCCAATTCGAAATCCAGTCCAACCCAGTGTCACTCCTTTATCCTTTATTTCAAATTTTAAAAAGTCAATGCTGAGGTACCCAAAAGGATGTTTTAGGCCTCGATTATGATTGAAGGCGAGACACTGCAGGTGAATAGGAACAATTCAGTTCATCAATTAGAAATTTTAACTTTATATTACTGACATAAATATGAGGGGGGGGGGAAGTATTGCAAGTTCCTTTTTGTTTTGGATATCTTGTTTAGTTTTTGAATAAGATAGTTATTAGTGTGTATAAATCTGTAAATTCAAACGTTGCCTTGTTTTTGGGGTTCAAAACTCAATAAATCAGGCTAGGAATGAATCAATCAGAAAATAACCTCAAACAATAGCTAAGTACAAGACTGGAAAGATCGGTGTTTGTAGGAGTCAGTGGAGATTTCATTGTGTAATGGGCTGAGTAGGGGGTAGGCGGGGCATAGTGATCCGAGAGCACTTAGCGTACTACGTGCTGACGCACTTCCTCTCCCTGTCCTCTCCGGTCTGTTGGTGCACCAGCCGGTGTTGCAGCGCACGGACGCCGAATTAAGCATAATAGCATTTTGTTGACCCCCAGCCTCGCACCATTGGCAGGCACTTTAGGGACCTCCAGCCATCCACGACTCTCTTGGGTTGAAAGTTGCCGCTTCGCGGATGTCTCGAGAGGGGCTACTATTGATCCACTTCTAGTGTAGACAACTTGGACAAAGGACTGTGCATTTACAGCCTGTTACTGTTTTTTATCCCATCGCTTTTAGTATCAAGTCCGTTAATATGAAATGATAGTATTCAAATAACATATGGGTTCTTCTGAACGTTGTAAGCACTAAGCATTGGCACTTTATATTCCGGGCTCACACTTAAAGGGGGGGTTTATTGTCTCGGATTTGGGGTGTTGTGTTTTGTTTTTATTTTGTGACCATTTGGTATGAACTGAACTATTTTAATGATGTTGACATTTTAACCCTTTAATTGGGTGTCGTCCCTATATTAAGTGCCTTTTATTATTAGCTAAAATAAATGGATTAAAATTGACTACTAGTCTCTCCCAGTTTATTCGGGACACCTACACATTAGTTGTATGAAGGATACTACAAATTTGGCGTTGTTGGCAGGATTAGGCTAGTGAAGTTGTTGGCCTTTGAGTGTGTATGGGATAAGAACAGTGACAGGTTGTCAACGTCGAGGGGGCATCGCACTCTACAAGCCTCCACCAATCTCTGATCTATGGCACTACAACATGGAAGAAGTCCAGGCCCTCATGGAGCAGCTTCAACAACTAAAAGCGTCCAATGAACAGTTGACACGGCAGCTACAAACTCAAAATACTCAGGTATCCGATCCAAGGCCTGGATCCTCTAATACAAATATGGCTTCCTCTAGCAATTTGTCTAATGAAACCGCTAATCTACGGTATGTATATGTGCCTAAAGAGCGCAAGTGTTCGAAGTTTACTGGTAAAATGAGCGTGGATTTGCTTACTGTTGAACAGTGGGTGGATGAGGTACGCAAATGCTTGGAGGTCCGGTACATGCCCATTCCTGAACAAGTGCTCTTTGTTACAGATCAATTAGATGGGGAGGCTAAAGCAGAGGTAAATTTCTATCCAGCTACTAGCCGGGATACACCTGATAAAATCTTTGCTATTTTGACTGAAAACTATAGCTGCACAGTCTTATGTAGCAGCGCAGCTTCAATTGTTTCAGCGTATTCAACGAGAAGGTGAATCCCTCCGTGATTATTCTCATGCTTTGAAGTCCTTAATGGATACAGCCATATGTAAAACCCCTGGTGGTATCCCTAACAGTGATGTTATTTTGCATGATCAATTCATTGAGCACATTTCAGATGATACTTTACGTAGGGAATTAAAGCAGCATGTCCTCCAAACCCCCACTATTACTTTTATCGACCTCCGTGCAGTGGCTAGGTGGGCAGAAGCCAGTAGACCGAGTACTAAAAATCGACCTCGCACATTCTCCTGTGACCTGCAGTATGTAGATATGGTTGAAGCTAGCACCAATTTAGTGACAACAAAGCCTATTGATGAAATCGCTGAAATTAAAGAATCTCTTCGCAAACAACAAGCTCAATTAGATACCATAATGCAGCACCTTACTACACAGTTCCCCCAAACTAGTAGTGATGCCCCTCAGAGTTTTGTTAAACCGCCCCGTGTACAGGCAGACGGTAAACCTATCTGCTATCGCTGCAACAAACCTGGTCATATTGCGCGGTATTGTAGAGTAAACCTAAATACTGCCAATCGGCGTGCATTGTCCACTTCCGAAGCCGCTTCACGTAGTCAGGTAGTGGGAGAGGGCCCTGACTCAGAGCCCTCGGAAAACTAGGCCCCTCTGGTGCAAAGAGCCAGGCGTCAGAAAAGGGGTTTGTGGGCTCACCTGAAGATTTTCCCCGATTGATTGGAGACTGCCCAGTGGTAGAGATTAGTATGGGGGGCATTATAGTCCCCTGCCTCCTTGATACTGGATCAATGGTCACTACAATACGGGAAAGTTTCTTTGAAAAATTCTTCAAGCCACATGGGATTGGACTTTTGAAAAATTGTCAGTGGCTGAGGCTTAAGGCTGCCAATGGCCTCAACATCCTGCATAAGGGGTACATGGAGCTTGAAGTTAATGTATTGGGGAGGACCCTGTCTGAAATGGGTGTCCTTGTAGTAAAAGATCCCCCCAACGAGTCCACAGACAAAATATCTGCAGTGCCTGGGCTCCTTGGAATGAATATCATTCAATGCTGTTACAATCTGCTCTTTGATCATTTTGGTCAGAGTCTCTTTCAGTCACCTGTCATTGAAGCTGCTGGGAGAGGATGGAGAGATGCACTGGTAAAATGCCAGCATATCGAAACTGTGACCACACAAGGGTACCTGGGTAAAGCTAAAGTCCAAGGCCAAGCTGTGTGCATCCCAGCCGGCTCTCTAACATGGATCCACACAGTCTGCCCCTCTGCGTCCAATCTGACTCTTCCATCTGTGTTGTTAGAACCCTTGTCAGGCACCAGCCACTTACCTGCAGGCCTCTTAGTTTCCAGAAATTCCAGTCGTAAATGTGGGCTCGGAAGATGTTTGGCTACATCCTCTTACACAGTTAGGAGAGTTGCACGTGGTGGATACACAGCAAGCCGAGAATATAGTTATTCTTGAGGAACTACAAGATCAGGATGCAGTCGCAGTTATCCATCAGGTGGAAGTACATTGTCCCCAGTCTCTTGACCTGTCTGTGCTATCTTTGTCAAATTTGTCCCCCGAACAATGTCAACAAGCAGCAGAGCTTCTTAAGAGCCATAGTGCAGTGTTTAGTCAAGATGGAGACATAGAATGTACTAATTTGGTAGAGCATGAGATCCATCTCCTTGATGAAGCTCCGGTACGACAACGCTATCGCCGCCTGCCACCGTCTCAGTACGAGCAGGTGAAGGCCCATATCCAGGAACTTCTGGACAAGGGGATAGTGCGGCCAAGTTCAAGCCCGTTCTCATCACCCATTGTCATAGTTTTCAAGAAGAATGGAGAGATGAGGCTGTGTGTAGATTACAGATTGCTTAATGCAAAAACCAGAAAGGATGCTTACCCACTTCCCCGCATAGAGGAGACCTTGGACGCCCTCACTGGTGCACGGTGGTTTTCTACTTTAGACCTCGCAAGTGGTTATAACCAGGTACCTGTGGCTGAAAAAGATAAAGCTAAAACTGCATTTTGCATGCCCTTTGGGCTTTTTGAATTCAACCGGATGCCCTTCGGGCTGTGTAATGCCTCAAGCACTTTTCAAAGATTGATGGAGCGGATTTTTGGAGATTAGAGCTTTCAATCCTTGCTACTCTATCTTGACGACATCATCATTTTCTCCTCGACCTTTGAACAGCATCTCCAACGCCTGGGTCTAGTGCTTAAACGCTGAAAAATGCCACTTTTTCCAACCTGAGGTGCAATATCTAGGGCATGTGATCTCTGCAGCTGGAGTAGCAACAGACCCATCTAAAGTAAATGCTGTAGCAGAGTGGCCCAGACCCAACACCTGCACAGAACTGCAGTCTTTGCTTGGCTTTGCGTCATACTACAGATGCTTTGTGCAGGCATTTGCCACGTTGGCAGCTCCCCTTCATAAAGTGGTGGCCATGCTGGGTGGCACTAAAAACAGAAGATCTAGGGGGAAAGGAGTCATTGCTGAGATGTGGACAAAGGATTGTAAAGGTGCGTTTCAAGCTCTCAAACAAATGTTGATCAGTGCTCCAGTGTTGGGCTACGCCGACTTCAAAAAGCCGTTCATTCTTGAGATTGGCACAAGTCATGCAGGGCTAGGGGCAGTGTTATCCCAAGATCAGGAGGGCAGGCGAAGAGTGCTCGCTTTTGCAAGCAGAGGGCTTAGACCTACAGAAAGAAACATGTCTAACTACAGCTCCAGAAAGCTTGAGTTCCTAGCCCTCAAGTGGGCTGTCACTCAGAAATTCCGGGAATACTTACTGGGGAATAAGTTTATAGTCTTTACAGACAATAATCCCTTGAGTTACCTCCAAATAGCAAATCTGAGTGCAGTAGAGCAACGCTGGGCATCCGAATTGGCAGTATTTGATTTCGAAATAAAGTACCGCCCAGGACCGGCTAATCGGAATGCTGATGCACTGTCACGTCAAGCACAACCACAGAACATGTCTTTCCTTGCCCCCGGTTTCGTAGTGCCTCTGGAGGCCCATGTTCAACACCTGGCCAGTTCTGTTGCTGATGTCTCGTGCCCAATGGGCGAGAATGGGCCGTCTCCGTGACCATCAGGCTGGGCGCTGACATTGCTGCAATATCGCCTCTATCCACTAGGCGCGGCTCCAAAAAGACCTTCATAACATGTATTCCTATGTGATTTTACACGTGTCAAAAACAGCTTTACAGCCTGGCTCCTAATACTTTTATTATTTCTAAAGGTAGCTATACCCTCTGTGATAATGCTCAGAGGGAAATGGAGTCTTTAATGTTGTTAGTTTTTGTTAACTGGAATTTTAAAGTCTTGCATATCTAATGAAGCTCATTCTAATGATTTGTGACGTCACACGCTCCCGGCTATAGGCTAACAGAGCACCGTGCTGACGGGGCGGGAGCAGAGAGGGCGCGGTTATGGCTAAACTACACGCCCAGGAGGGCTGAGATACAGCGAGCGCACACCCCTTTTACCCTTTTTAGGACTATCCACTGGAGGAGGAGCCAGTTGCGCCATTTTGATTTCACCCATAAGCGTCAATTTCCAAAGTGAGGCTTAATACACGTTGTCCCTCTATTGTTTTAACACATTGCTCGTGCCATGCAAT
>OMNZ01044849.1:52214-77969 GCA_900303255.1 Lesueurigobius sanzi | reverse complement strand
TTGATTGACATCTAGGATGTGTTTTTTGAGTGTGCCCTAACAGATTACTCTGAAGAAAGTTTACCAACAAAATATACACTAGTCATTGTTAGCAGCTCAACGAGACTGAAGATAGAAGTACAATAGAAGAGACCCATGCAACAGGTACTAAAGATGGAACAGTAACCAGTTGTACATAAGCTGGATCTATAATACCAAAATACCCTCCCAAGTGGTCGACCACACCCCTATTTTAAAACATGTATAGTACGCTGTTTGAAACAAAATGCCATGGCCACACCAATGGACCAACAATACTGTTGGTGCAGTGCCCTGGTAAGCACCATGGTCAGGGGTTCACCTACAACAGGATAATGACCCAAAACACAGGTCCTAGTCCGGCCAAGTACTTTAAGAAAAGATGGTACGACCTACATGCACGGGAACTGCTGCAACAGATGTGGGGAAGAACTTTCAGAAGTTTGAAAGCATGTGGGATCCTTAAATAATTTGCATCGTCAGGTTTACTGCGGTGTAATCACAGCCGTTTAATCGTAGGGCAAAGCGTTTGTCTGAAATATCACTGCATGCAGAGCAATCTGTATGATTTCTCTCATCTGTGATTAACAGCATTTAAGCCTTCATCTACTGATTTGTCTAAAGGTTGCCAAAGTGCTGTTTCTGAGTTCTCAGAATGATTTTTATTTGTTTAATTTCAAACATTTGCTTGTGCTCTCACTGCCATATTTGTTTTGATAAGGACAAATCATGTTTTCCTCTGATTGCTCCCATCTATCGGAACACAAAGAGATAAGAGAAGGTCCCAGATGTCTTTTTAAAAGTGTGTAATCTTGGCTCGTCAGTGCTTGGCTTGGAGCTTTGTAGCAAGTATTGTAAGAACTCCAAATATCGGCCTGATATCTTATCTTTTTTTTAGCCTGGAAACACAATTTCTCTCGATTTTTGCTTTTTCTAGATTGAAAGGAGGAGTTGAGACTTTGAGGATAAATCTATTTATTTGATTCTACTGACACCTTGTGGTTTGGAAGTGAACTGCAAATCTGAAATTGAACCACATGAATGAGCACAATCAACTTGTTAATAGCACATTCCTGGAATTACATAGGAATTGATGTTGTAGTCAATGTTTAACTATTTTTATGAAATATTATGTGTGTTGTTTGAACCAAAATTTTGCTACTACTAAATTTGGTTTATATTGTCTCGTGTTATTTATCCAGGGCCCGCTAGGTCCAGATGGTCCCTTGGGAGAATCCGGTCCAGAGGGCACCAAGGTTAATTTTGTTCATACAGTAATATTCTGTTTATTTGTTAATTCATAACAGAAGTCATTTACTTCCATTTCAGGGTGAAAAGGGTGACTCTGGAAAGAAGGGCGAGTCGGGATTCATTGTGAGTGTTTGGTGTATTTCTCAAAGTTCAAACTGATAACTTGACAGCTTATTCAACAAACTATGTTGTTTTATACGGATACTGAGCACAATGATGCTAAATGCTTCACCGTCCTGCCATAAAATGGCCAGGCAAAAAATAACAACATAAGCATTAAGCACACTAAGTGTTTTTCCTTGTGTTCCATTGAAAAAAAGCTTGTTAACCCCATTGTTGCAGACTTTCAGGTACATATATTTAAGAGGTCACACTTTCTGTGATATTTGTGTAACACGTGAAGTTGAAAAGAGATTTTTATCACTTATTATTTTGTTTTGTCAAGGGCAAAGCTGGTTCACCCGGTGAAAGAGGCCCTTCAGGAAAAGCTGTGAGTAACATTAACCCTATTTGAAAGTTACATTCTAAGCTTTAAATTGGATTATGACTTGGACTCCTATGTATTATTAAACTACTGTATATGTTCAAGCTCAGTTGTTGTTAACCTATTTGGAAAATGTTCTTTACAGTTGCATGACAACTTCTATCATTAGAAGATTACACCAATGTATTTTATATCACTACAATGAAACCATGCCTTCTGTATTGAATCTTTATTACGTGCTTCTAGGGAAAACCCGGTCTTCCTGGAAGCGCTGGAGAAAGGGGTCCTTTGGGTGAACCAGTAAGTAGCTAGTTATTATTGCTAGAACATGTCTTTATTGTTGTCCCAATGTACTGGGTCTAATTGTTCAACATCACCAGAGGAAATATAATGGCCTCAGTATAATCATGATTTAGCATCACCTCTTTAAACCCCACAAATGCATCATAAATACAATGAAACATAACTTATACTCATATATTCTACTGTACATTACTGATGTACCCTGTTGAATATTTGTGTTTTTGTATGTGTTTTTACAGGGACCCAAAGGTCCGCCTGGGGAACCTGGGACTGAAGGAGAACAAGGACTTGAAGTAATGTTTGTCTCTAGGTTTTTGCTCTATCTGCAAATAGTGTTTATAAATGTGTATTGCTTTTTTATTTTGTGTATACAATATTATTATTTATTTTCTATATATGTCTTCAATAATTTTAGGGGGCACCTGGAACTGAGGGGGAGCCTGGTGCCATTGGAGAGCCGGGGTTAAAGGTCAGTATACCAGAAACACTGTGACATGTGGAGATCCAGTTCTTGCTCCATAGGAGCTCTGACAGCCATAGGCTAGAACCTGAAAGGTTTAGGGAAATCTGAGACAGTGTTCTTGACTCATAACCTCACAGTCCTGTCTGTATCTGCATCTTCACAGGGGGATGCTGGACCACCTGGACCTGAGGGGGAGCAGGGTCAAGAGGGAATCCGAGTAAGTTCGGTCTTCATCACTTCATCACAACAGCAAGCTAATTGTTGAATCGTGCCCATGTTATATCTGCAGGGGCCTCCTGGACCTCCTGGGGAAGATGGACCTCAAGGGAATGATGGACCAAAAGTAACTACATCAAGTATTATTCGTAACACACTGCACTATATTTTTATAGAAAACTGAGCAGAACACAGCGAAGATGTTCAGTCAGTTTGTTTTGATGTTAATCTGTATTTTATCTCTTGCATTCAGGGAGAGCTTGGTGACCCTGGCCCAATGGGTGAACCAGGGGAAAAAGGAGAAGAAGGAGACCCTGGGCCCCCAGGTCTGCCTGGTGTGCCTGGAAAACAAGGCTTTCGTGTGAGTTATTTTGTCTGAATTTGGTAAAACGGGAAACTTGTTTTGTAATACTAGAGTTAAGCTGCTCTGTGAGTTTGTGCCTAACTCTATGGGGAAGTTTAATCATTATCGTTTTTATCAGAATCATCTCAAAATACTTTACAAAAAGTAACTAGTAACTTTTTTCTTTACATAATGACATTAATCATGTATGCCTTTTGGATGTGATACTATTATTTTACCACTAGGGGTCAGCCCTCTCCTAAACATATCCTGAAGTCATCAGAACCAAAATAGATTTACTGCCATTGTCAGTGAGTGGATTCAGACGAGAATTTTCTTCCATACAGTTGTGCAATTTCAACCATAAACTTCTATTAATAAATAATACTAAACTATAAATCGTATAAACTATTAGGGCATGCATAAAAATAGAATAAGATAAATTCACAGATGAACATTAGCCGCAGGTGTGAGTGTGGACATAACCACATAGTGCAAATAGAGCAATGCAAAGGCCTGGAACAGGTTATTAAATGATCATGAGTCTGATACAGAGTTATTAAATGTTATCAAGTCTAATAGCGGAAGGGAAAAAGTGGTTCTTACCAATGTGTGTTACCCATTAAGCTTTATATTATGGTTTTAAATACAATTTAATTAATTGAATGATGTTTACAAATTATTTAAACATTTTAGTTTGCTTTAGCAGTAACACCCTTCTAGCAAATTCAATCTGAGTGCACACTCTTGTATTAAAGGGTCCAGAAGGTAAACTTGGATCTCCAGGAAACAGAGGACGGCCCGGCAAAAAGGTAAGGTAATGTTCTTTGGTTTAATAACCTGCCAGTCAGCAGCTACACATAGCAAATGGACATCACACAAACCTTGTAGTTTGTTTTTAAGTAACATTTTTATGACTCCAGGGAGATAGGGGACCTCCAGGTGTTGCAGGAGAAATGGGCGAACGAGGAGAATCGGGCCAACCAGGTGAAGCCGGGCTGAAAGGGGCCAGAGGAACCCGTGGCACACCTGTTAGTGTCCTTTTCTGTTGTGTTCCTTTATTTTTTTATGATATTGTGTGTCATTGAACACTCATGAGACTTATGTAAACATGCCACTCTGGATTGTAGCCATTTCCTCCGGTGTTCTCACACCTGCACTTAACCACTAAACCTGAGAAGTCTTGCTCTTCTGCTGTTTAAATGAACTTCATATTTATGATATATATGTTTTACACTTTTCTGTTATGTTTTTTAGGGTCCTCCCGGTGGTATGGGAATTGAAGGTCAACCTGGACTGGCAGGATATACTGTAAGAATTCAACCATACATATCACAAATAACATGATTCTCTTGAGCAGGGGTCTCCAACCTTTTTCATCTTGTGAGCTACTTTTGCATAACAAAAATGACAGCAAGCTACTTGTACTTCAAAGAAACATGTGTAACTAGACCTCTAGGAGCCAAGATGATCATTCAACTCAATAAAAGAAAATTACAGTAGTTTCTGCTATGTTTGATATTCATAACAACAACAAAATGCTTCTAAAATGTGACTCATAAAGCGTATGTAGAAATGTAGAAAGCCTTTGGCGAGCTACCGGTAGCTCCCGAGCTACTTGTTGGAGATCCCTGCTCTTGAGTATACACTGTCAAATGTTTAGTTTGACCTCTTGAAAAACACCCTGTTTTATTTCTATGCTTGTCATACATTTTCCTGAAGAGTGTAATAAAACCAAGCCATTGGTTGTATTACACTCTCCTCGTGTTTCCATTGTTAGTAGAGCTCAGCCTGCTTTACTGTTGTTGCATAATTTCAGCGGGGCACCTAAAGTTCACTCCTGACACTTGCTGAAAGAGTTTTGGCACAATGCCAAAACAAAACCTGTGGATGTTGGAAAAATAAAAGGAAAATTCTATTTACATCAAACTATTATGATTAAGAAGCTGACAGCTGTCAAAATACACAATTATCTCAGAGCAAGAACATGTTGTATCATATTAGTTGAATGAATCACATTCTTTATCATAAAGGGCACAATTGGAAAGCCTGGATCCATTGGACCACCAGGACCTAAAGGTGAAAAGGTATTATAATTGATTATTAAAATAAAATGCCGTGCTTTGTCTTTTTGAAATATATTAATTCTTCTGTCTGTCTTTTCAGGGATACCCAGGAGAGGACAATAAAACTCCCGGACCATCAGGGACCATAGGTGAACCAGTAGGTGAACCATCATTGACATGAGACTAACACATTTTGATTGAAGATTCTACACAATATGATGATGATGATGATGAAGCCATTTCAGTCAAATCCATGTTATGTATGTATTCAGCTTAATACCTTTGACATGCTCAACAAGTTTATGTTGTATGTTTATTTCAAATTAACACGTTTCTGAGTAGATAAGCCCCACACCAATACACAACAGTTCAAAACTGTGTTTGAAAAGGTACAGGAAGAAGCAAAAGGTTAAATCTAAAACTAAAACTAAATATTGGTCCGAAGTTTACTTATTTCACTAATAAGAGGTATAAGAGTTATCTTTACTTTGTAACGGTGTATTCTTACTTCTGCACAGGGGCCACCTGGGGAGCGTGGAGATCGTGGAGAGCCAGGAGATGAAGGATACGAGGTAGACTTTATATGTTTAGACCTGATTACTTTCAGGGGGCTTTATTGAAAAGTGCATTGAGTCCCATAAGTATGCAGTGTTAGTATAGTGTAATAAATAGCAATCCGTCTTTGTAGGTTCTCAGTCGTACAGGAGTTGTCCATGGTAGATTCTTCAGTCTTCATCTGTACTATGTAAACAGTTATTTATTATATATTCATACTTAGATGCATACACACATACTTACTACATACTGCAGGATATTCTTCCTCTAGAGTCTATCATACTTCTTTATTCAGTGTACATAAGAGATGCCTATATAGTTTTTATTGGTAGATGCTAAGAGATGTTTATTTTATTATAGTTTTTTAATTTTCCACTGTAGTATTTTAATTTCTATTCTTATTACCTGTTTGCAAACAATCTTTCTTCTTGATGGCACATTCCTCCTGACTTTTTGCACCCCCCAGTGTGATCCTGTCCTACGAGCTGTTGTAACAAGTGAATTTCTCCATTGTGAGATCAATAAAAAACAATCTTATCTTACTCTGTTGACACACTCATGGGTCTACTCATTTGCTGACAAAGCTTTTTGGATAAAGAGCGAAACTTCTAACATTTCCACTACAAAGTACAGATGAAGACTGACTTTGCCTACAGTGTAATAAATTGTTTGAGTGTTAATAAACCTTTCGTAATTTTTTAAGGGTCATGTTGGTGTTGTTGGGCCCCGTGGAGCTGTTGGGCCACCTGGACCACCAGTAAGTCATACATGTCTACATATACACAGTGTAATTTATTATTTATGTAATACATTTTGCCATGTTGCGTAGGGATCCTCTGGCCTCCCGGGAGAACCAGGTCCAAAAGGAGAGATAGGAATTACAGTAAGTCACAGATCATTTTCTTTCTTATGTGTTGGTGGAGGATTATTTGGAATAGTTTTATGAATTATCTGGTGGGCATAAAGTGTGTAGCATCTGGGAAATGGTCACATTAATATCATTTATAGTATAGTTTTTAGATCATTGACTAGAATGTGTTGCGGACAATCAATAAATCTGAGCTCAGCCGCCGTGAGGCTCAGTTTGGACCCAGTTCGCCCACGCTCAAGTTGCTGTGTTTCGTGTTTTTGTCACTCTGACTAGCTTGTTTCAATATCCATAATGGACGACCTCAAGAGTTTTGCAGTATTGCCATGGCTTTAACATTCTTCTGACCTAAACATAATTGAAAATCTGTGGATAGACCTTAGAAATCTGTGGATAGACCATAGCATGCAAGGCAGCAAATAAATCTTGATCACTTCTTTTGTAAATTACAAATGAATGACTGTTGGCTTTACAATACATGAGCAGAGGTTAGAGTATGGGTCCAGTCCACCAGTGAGACCAGTGAGACCAGTGAGACCAGTGAGACCAGTGAGACCAGTGAGACCAGTGAGACCAGTGAACAGATGAACAAATAAATTCAACATTTTTGCATTTGCACAGGGTCCTGCCGGAAAGAAAGGAGCAAGAGGCCTGACTGGAGCCGTTGGTGTTGAAGTGAGTGTCATCTGACTTTAATGTCTTGACTTTTAATGTCGTTAATACAAAGATAGAATAAATGATGAATATAAAGAATAAATGAGGGGATTATACATATTGTGTTCTGTTCTGTATAGATATACTGATATATCAGTGTCATCACAAAATCCTGGAGTCCTCTACAGTGCACAGTAAATGGGTACACCCCCTTTAAAACATTTTAATGAAACAAAAATCAATCTCTAAAATGTTGGCAAGACTAATACAAACTAATACAACATTTTATGTTAAGGTTCGTTTTATAACTTTGAGAAAAATAAATTCAGAAATGAGGGCTTTGCTGAAATGAGGACACACCACTAAACTTCTCTGGAGCAAAGCTACATTTTAGACAACACACATCTAACGTCTAATAGAACAAGAACCAACCACAGGTGAGATACGACGGTGCAGATGGTAGAGCGGGTCCACCTATAAGAATATCAGCACAGCTTTACTTATCAGCCAGAACACCGTGACAAAAGTGGTACAAAATCATCTTAAAGAGACGTCCAGGTCATTCACGGAAGTTAACACCTCGACAGGTCTGATGAGAAGGGTTGGAGAAAATCTGCATGCAAGTTCACTGCAGTTATCTAAAGAAGTAGAAAGCCAAACTGGCTGATTACTTCCCGTGACACCATACAGCATACAGTGCATAGTAATGACATGCATGAGTGCCATCCATGAAAGAGGCCTCTCCTAAAGCCCAGGCACAAAAAAGCCACCGAGCAGCCAATGCTGAGATGAAGACTACTGGGACTCTATACCAGGGGTTTTCAACCGGATTTTGCTGCAGCACAAGACCAGGGTTGCCGTGGAAAAACATTATTCATTATTCTAACCCAAATAGGGTTGAATCTTGAATGATAAAAAATCATTCAATTTAACTGTTGGAAATCATCTGTAACCCAATAGGATGTTAGTTTTAGTTGGTTTAGTCACGGAATAAAATGCTCAATTAAACAATTTAGTTTTAATAAAGCATTTTGTCGGTGGGGGTGTGGCGTTGTGCAGAGAACAGCTGTGCAGAAAGACTTCTGTCTCGCTCTGTGCAGCATGTTTGATAAAGCAGAGCGAGCTCCGGTAAAGAGACTGAAACAGGTTAGATATAATCCAATTAACCTGAGTTTTTATTTGGCTTATAATCATCCACCGATTGCTGAGAAACATGCCGGCATTTAAATAGCATGTCTACAACACGCTATTTAAATGTGCACAAAGTAATTAGTGTAGGCAGTACAGTAGGTAGGGTTTCAAAATGCGTCAACATTTTAGCTGCTTCCCATTCAGTCTGAGCCTGTCTGCTCTGTCCTGAGAGCATCACACAGGGAGAGGAGAGAGGAGCAGACAGGAGCTGGAAACAGGACAGACATTGAAATACTAAATAAGTGGGATAAGGGTTATTGTGATCAGCAGAGCATGCAGCATCCTACCAACACCTCACAGGGTTATTATAGTGCAGATGTAACATGACAATATGAAGGGGCCACGGACTGTGGAAAGCATGTTCAGGGGTGCCTCACAGCTGAAAAGGTTGAGAACCACTGCTCTATAGTATGGAGTGATGACACCAAGATGAATGTTTTTGGAACTGATGGCTTCAAAAGTGTATGGCGTCGCAAAACTGTATGGCGTCGTAAAGGTGAGAACTACAAAGAAAAACGCATGGTGCCTACAGTGAAACATGTTGGTGGCAGCGTCTTTATGTGGGGCACTGCCACCACCAGGAGGAGCTGCTGGTGTCGGGGAGCTGTATTTCATCATGAATTCACAGAAATATTGCTCTATACTGAAAGAGAAGATCTCTCCATGCTCTTGGTCGTCATACAGTTTTCCAACATGACAACAATCCTAAACACACCTCTAAGGCCACAGTTCAATTTCTGAACTGAACAATCAAACTTCTATGGGGGATTCTGAAGAGACAAGTTGCGCAACACTCTCCATCCAGCATCCAGTCTCATAAAGAGGTCATTGTTGAAGAAGGGGATGTACTCATTTATGCACTCTATGTGGTTAATCTCAACTGCTTTGATGTCACAATCCTAAAATGACAAGCGGTGACCCAAATAAGAATGGAATTTGCTACATATAATGTAAAATTCTGTATTTGAATGAGAAAATAAAGGTGAAATTATGAGCAAAACAACTTTTAACTGATTGTGGCATTTCTACAATTCTTTTTGACCCACTGAAAATGGTTCCGCAACCCACGTTTGGGCCCTGACACTCCAGTTGGGAACCACTGCTCTAATCTGAGGGCTCTGCTCCATAAACCCAAGAAAGAGTTGTTCTACAGTCATCTGATATTCCACAGCAGAGAAAGGCTGCATAGGTGCATTGGTGCGACCAAGAAACATTGTATGATCTGATTTTAAAGTTAGTGTTAGACAGTGTGTCATTCTTTTACCACCAGGGGTCAGTGGTTAGTTTGGAGACACAATACACTACATACTGCACAGAATTAAAATACATCTGTAAATTCCTCAGGGACAAACTGGTTTACCTGGACTCACCGGGATGAAAGGATACCCAGGTCTGGATGGTCCCCCTGGAGAGATGGGTCTGCCGGGACTACCAGGATACGCAGGAAGATGGGTACTTCACTCTCTATTTATGTGTCCTAAATTATTAAAAAATCCAGGTAAAAAACAAACGCTTATTCTATGACAAAACCTCCAATCCTCAGCAGCACTCAATGTTATTTCAGAAAACAACAGAATGTCTTATCAGCCAGTCATGTAAAGTCTTGATATCTGCTTTACAGTTGAGTTAAAATATTTTAGATAATAAATATAGATTCTGTGGTGTGTCTCTAACATTCTTGGTCAGCAATATGGGTCACAGATTAGTGCACCAGACAGTTCAGTTACATTAAATGTCCTTTTAAACATAGACAAACTACAAAGCAGTGCTGACTCTCACAATCCTTTATTTGATTGTTGATATCACGTTTCATGAATATATCTGAATTGAAAGCACTTCATTATTGTCTAGACTAAAGTAAATGTTCAAGTGTGTCAGATGAATCACTGGCGGTAGCTGCCAGGAGACTATCACGTCTTTAACCTAGATTTCACACTGTAATTGAAGAACCCTTATGTAAGGTAGTGTTCTACTCAAAGTTATTTTAATATCAGATGCCCATGACTGCCGATGGAGTGGGAAACTGCTGTGGTCTGTGGTGTACGTGTGTGCGCTGCATACTGTCAGGACCTAACCATGAAAAATGTGTTCACCGCGTTTCTTTCACATTGTATTTTTTCATAATATTGTATCTGAAAAGTCACCAAAAAATCACAACATTTTGAACAGAATGTTCAAGTGCAAAAGAATCCCCACTTCAGTTCGAACCGTGGGCTAATCTGAGAATTGAAATGTGCTATGCTAAAGCGTCACACGGAGAACCTGTTCTTGGTTTGTTTGGGTCAACAATTGCAGTGCCTGACCGTGGTACACAGAACAAACCATGGCCACTTCCAGAGTCTCTATTTAATATCTATCTAATTATACCAAAACTAATAAAAAAAATAATTTGCAAATATACCTAGGGTCAGAGAGGCTTGGTTGGACTAGAGGGACGACCGGGACGTCCTGGTCTGAGAGGAGAAGTTGGACCTCCTGGTCTTCCAGGAGAAAGAGGCCCGGCTGGCCTAAAGGTGAGAAGTAGCTTCCAAGTGCATCAAATATGAGATTTGAGTCTCAAAATATAATTTATCATTACATTGTACCTGAATGTTGTTTGTTCAGGGTGAGCCAGGCCTTCCAGGAGACAGAGGGGTCTCAGGGATTAAAGGTCTGGAGGGCGCTACAGGTGACCAGGGCAGGAAAGGAGATCCTGGACCTAAAGGACAACCAGTGAGTGTTATTGTTATTAAAATCTTCCAAAATACCTTAATCTAGCTCCATAATCATGTTTTAATAAAACGTTGGTCTTTTTTTTTAAAACAATACACTACTGTTTCTGAATAAGGACCACCTCTTTTAATTGAAATTGATTCCATCCCTCAGGCTGTTTGTCTTGGCGTTGTGGACTTTAAAACATTCTTTCTAAGCCTTCTAAATTTAGCTTCAGTCTTGAGTTGCCAGTCTGTGGTGGGGCAGAAATGACATTTTTAGGCTTGAGCAAAATAACACTTTTTTTCTTAGTTCAGAATGGAAATATCTCCTAGAAAGAGCAGGTTATGTAAGAACCTTGCTCTCCAGAGACTTGAAAAACGAGGTGCTCCACTTTAGTTATGTAACTCTTTAAAGGAGTGTACAGAAAAAACACTCCCCCTTTTCTTTCTCTTGTCTGGTTATCACCATTGATGCTGGTGAAACAGAGACCTGACTATTGCCCCTGGGTCATATCTACTTACACTTGAATGAATAGCTTTACCAAGCCAAAGATGCTGGCCTGCAAGTGGAGCTGTCTGGAGGATATGGATGAAGGCTGTACAAACACACTGTCTGCCACCCTGGAGGACACACACACACATGACCCCTGTCCCAGTGTCTCCATCCAGACAGTAGTCCCAATGGAGGCCCTGATTCAATGGATTTAGACTGTAATCAATTCTGTATGTGTTCTTTGCTTTGCTGTCAGCAAACTGTAAATTCACATGGGTAATTCATTGTTATTTATTGTTTAGGGTGAATCTGGACATGTGGGGATGGTTGGTTTACAGGGTTTCCCCGGACCAAAGGTAAAACTATTCTTCTTGACAGTGGAGTTGAAGAATTACTTGAATGAAATGAAAAATAACCAAACAAACCTTGACCTTCTCACAGGGACCAACTGGAGACTTAGGACTGAAAGGCGTTCCTGGTCCTAAAGGCCCAGTGGGTACGTTGGTAAGTATTGTAACTAAACTATGGCTATATCAAAAACATTTTTATTTACTTTGGACATGTGATGATGATTACATCTTTTTCTCTTTTTAGGGATTTTCTGGACCAGTGGGTCCTGAAGGAATGATTGGTCCATTGGGAAAACCAGTATGTTTTATTAATGTGTACATATTATAATATTATTACCATTGCAATTCCATTACTCATGTCACTCATTACAACAGATGTAATAACCTGGATGAAGGGATTTACCTACATTACTTACAATTACTTATTTTCCTTCATATAGGGACCAAGGGGGCCAAAAGGAAGCGATGGTGAAATGGTAAGAAATTGTGATTTGCACAGTTACACATGGTTCTGTATTATCACACTATTATGGACCTGACAGTATAATTGTGTCTAACTCAAGACAAGCAGTATAGCAAAAACTCAAAATTGTAAGACTTTTTCCCCTAAATCATTGATCATGGTTAATGTTTGTTTCTTTGTTTAGGGTCCTCAAGGGCCTCAAGGCAGTCCAGGCCCCAGAGTAAGTATCACTTCTATTCTTGCACAGAATAAACCTTTATATGTCATGCCAAGTGTGTTTGACTGTGTCTTTTTAATATTAGGGACCCCCTGGTTTCCCAGGTCCATCCGTAAGTACAAGGCTCTACTTTCTAGTGTTGTAACAATACTAAAATTTCAAACTTGATTTGGACTCAGATTTTGGTGATCTCCTATCTCTCTTCCTATATTATCCTAATTGTATAAAATACTGCTTTTCAAGTCAAAAGTACGTGAATTTTTGTCCAATTTCTGACATGCCCTTCCCTGGGGTAAAGTTTAAAATCCATTTCTAAGAAGGACTGCTTGTTTTTTGCAAACAATATGTATTGCTGGGGCAACAGTAAGTCAGGTGTTAATTGGCCAGAAGGTTATCCATGAGCAAGACGCCTGTGAGATTGAATATCAGAGAAACTGTGCAGGCAACACTAACAGGTTTCCATCAGTCAGCCGCAGGGCAGCTATGGCAACAGAAGTAGCTTACCACCCATTGTTCCTATTATTAGAATAAGTGACAGAGGCTGCGATGGTCTAACTGAAAGGTTAGTGGTTTGAATGCAGGCTCCTATATTAACAGAGCGTTGTATCCTTGGGCAAGACACTTCTCCTATGCTATGTGAACGTGATGTTTGTGTGGAGGCAGTTGGTGTTGGTTACAGAAGTGATGGCCCAGATTGGCAGTCTCGCTTTGGTGAGTTTACCCCAGGGCAGTTGTGGCTATAGTAATAGCTTTCCATCACTGAGTGTGGAGTGAATGAATAATAAAAGTGTCTTTGAGTGTTCAGAAAAGTGCTGAATAAAAACCGATGCAGAATGTTAGTCTACCCCTGCTACGTTTTCTGTTATACAGCGGAGACTCAAAACATTCCAGTGTTTTACTGTTCTTTTTATGTAAACACTTGGAGATGGAGACACAGATCAAAATGTTTCTATTAAATTATCAGCTAAACATAGTGTGATTACGTTGCTTGTGTGTTCTGCCCACAGAGACAAATATATGAAGACTCTGCATTCTTTGGGCTAGAGGACAATACTTACAGGACAGAGGTAAGTAACACAGTCCAAACTCTGAACCATGTTGTCCCTGAGATGTTTGAGTGCTGACATTTTGCTGACTGTTTAATCTCAGACATTCCAAAATACTGAAATGAGTCTGGTCGAACAAAACTCAGAAATCCTCAAGACCTTGCAGTATCTCACAAATGTGATTGAGAGCATCAAGACGCCTCTGGGCACACGGGAGAACCCAGCTCGCATTTGCAAAGACCTACTGGACTGCCAACACAAACTCAAAGATGGTAAAAGCGAGAGTAGTATATTTCTGCTCTGTCTTTGAGTTACAATTGGTTGGACTAATGCACAATATTTCATGTTTTTGCAGATTGGTTTTGGATTGACCCTAATCTAGGCTGTACCACTGATGCTTTCAAGGTTTTCTGTAACTTTACCGCGGGCGGGCAGACATGTTTACATCCTCTGGACCCAAAGAAGGTAATCATTATATATATATATATATATCTGAATATGAGTATTAGTAGTATGTAGTAGTATGAGTAGTAGTTAATATTTGATATGCATGCTGAACAACAACATTCAGTTTAGAAACATATTTATTAGAAAT
Source organism: Lesueurigobius sanzi (assembly GCA_900303255.1). Classification (NCBI taxonomy): domain Eukaryota; kingdom Metazoa; phylum Chordata; class Actinopteri; order Gobiiformes; family Gobiidae; genus Lesueurigobius; species Lesueurigobius sanzi. The sequence continues at coordinate 63,700 of OMNZ01044849.1, read as the reverse complement.
GTTATCAATTGATGTATTATTTATGTAACTTTATGTTGTGTTTACGTAATTTGTTGTGCGTGTAGGCACTTTTCATGCTTTTGATTTGGTTAAATTCACTAACAAAGTATGCCTTCACAAAATAAGCAGCCAAAAGCCTTTATGGTTTATTTTCAAATTCTAATCCATCCATTGCAGAATGTTTGCCAGGCTTTATTGGTCACAGTCTCCAAGTCTATTTGTGTGTCTGAGTGCAGAGATAGACATTGTTTCATAAAATACATGATATTACTACAGTGCCCTTTATATTTCCAACAGATGTCTTTTGGCGCTGGGGATGTCCAAATGAAATTTCTCCATCTACTGAGCACTGAAGCAAGCCAGAGCATTATGCTCCGCTGCCTCAAATATCCTAATGGCACACTTGACAAGGACTCAGATGACTCTGTACACAACAACTTTATTAGAGTCAGGTTTCGTGGCTGGAACAAACAACTGTTTGAAAAAGATACACTACTTGAACCAAAAGTAATTCAAGGTGAACAAAAGGTACGTAACAGAACAAAGAATTGACTCAATTGAACCACCTGATTTCACAGTAAACCCCTGTTTGCTTTTGTTACACTCAGATCCAACATGGCAGCTGTCACCCATCTCAATTCATCTTTAATACTCAGGACAGTCGTCAACTACCGATAGTAGACATCTTGGAATATTTCATATCATCCAACAACCAGCACGAAATTGAAAATGGTCCAGTTTGCTTTCTATAGGCAAGACTTTGTACTTGGACTTCATAGTCCGATGTAAAACCAAGCATTTTGGTTTGGTTATAAAGAAGTGAAGATGCTGCAGAAAAACTGAGATGAAAATGAACAATCATGCCCGGAGGTCATCTCATCTGCCATGTTGACTTTTATCCAAGATGTCTAAAACACAAAGTCAGTAATACATGGAAGTCGGGACAGTGTTATGGACCCATTGCTATCCATGACCACAGGACAGGGCATTAAATGCATTGTTGATTACATTTTATCACTTCCCATTCTGGCCACAAGATGTGCATGGGCAAACCTGCCGAAGGAGCATGTCAACCCATTCAATAAGAGCACTGTCTAAAGAAAATTGAGTGCAATAATAGCATGTGTACAATGTGTGACTGAAGTAACTCAGTTTCTCTTTAATGGTGAAGGTGATACTTATCACCTCAACACGTACACTTTTGTCGTATTCAATATAAAATCTGTGTTTGTGATCTATAGAAGTCGCTGTGTATCTGACAGTCAAAAGGTTGATACCTAACATGTTGAATGCTATGGGGTTTAACATTTAGCTCTGTTATTTAACATTAAAGCCGTTAAAGAAAATAAAAAGGCCTGTTTGGACCTGTTCATCTTTACCGATGGTGCTCTACCTCTACCTGCTCATTAGACTGTTGTGTAGTTTTTAATGTGTTGTTTGTACCAGTTACATTGAGTGTTACGTTGTACAAGTACTTACTTTTTGATTATTTCTAATTTATGAATTTTTTTATACACTATTTTTGTAGCATTTATAACAATGTGGTAGATTCTTCAGGGCAATTCTACCATTGGTGCTGCAAAAGCCAACAGACATCAGTGATTTCTACATCTCTGTGTATATCTTGTTCACTTACTGTAGGTTATTTATATCAGGTTGGTTGTTTTGTTCACATTAATGTCACATAATTTAAAGTCTAAGGAGAAATATTTGATCACCTTCAACTCAAAACAATTATTTATACTATACCTGTCGGTGGGCGTGCCTACGTGTTGGCACCTGTAAATTCATCCTGATCTTTTAGTTGATTTTAAAGTCATTAGCCAGAGTCAGACGCCTTCCAAAAACTCACCATTGTTATCATTAAATTATATTATTTCAGACAAAGTGTAATTATATAAATCTGTGGATAATAAAATTGATGGTGAATATGTAAATAAACTTGTTGTCAAGAAGTTAAAGGAGCGTGTGTCATGTATCATTTTTTCCTCCCCCCTTTTAAATGATTAGTAGAGCATGGTGTAACAGCTGTAGTACTAATAAGTAAAAAGTAGTAAAAATACTGAACACAACCAGGTGAAACCGCTGAGACTTCCTGGTATGTATGTACACAATTTTATAGTGAGAGTATTTCTTGCAAGTTATCTTTTATGCATCCGGATAAGTAACTTTACTACTCGTGGCAGCGTCATGCACCAGCGGGGGGCGCTAATGACCAAACATCAGACCGGAAATCTTTCACACGTGCTGCTCGAACACCCGGAAGAAGGTTTGTTGTGATGCCCGGTCGAGTTTGGCATGTGTTTTTTGGCGAAGAAATGAACGCTGTACTTTTACCAAACGCGGTCAAAATGTCAAGTATTGAAAGTAAAGTGGAGAAAAGCGGCCAAGAAGAGGAGATTATAGGGACGAAAAGGAAGATCTCTTTGTCTACGTAAGTATTTCGTAGTAAAGTTAAGTAAACGATCGTATTGCCTTTACGTCGACAGCGTAAAACATCTCAAAGTGTCGTACTTAGAAGTAACAACATGTACTTGGTTTGTGAATTTGTTTCTGTTTTGTTGTTATTGTTTTTACTTTACCAAACTCGTGACATTTGGATGCTGTAGTTGTGCGGTCTGTGGATCTGAAGAGGCCAGGTACACGTGTCCGCGATGCCTCATACAATCCTGCAGGTGAGCAAATCAAATACGGCTCCTGGTGTCCTGTTTGACCTACTATTTGCTGTTTCCCCCCCCCTCTGTGCCACCCTCCAACTTCAACTTTCTGTTCATCTAATGGGCCAATATTTTGCTAAACGACACCAAGAATGTTACTCCATCATAAAAAGCATACCTGGTTGGTTGGTTTCTTTCCTCTGTGAGTAAATATAGTAATATAGACTATAATTCATTCATTCATTCAAGCTTGATTTAGAACAGTGTTTAAAACAGTGTCAAGGAAATAATAATACAAGTTTTTAAAAAATTTATTTTAAAGTTCAATCGCACATTATATTTTCATATTTTGGCAGGAACGCCAATGCCTCCAAATTGTGTCCTGGGCCAAAGCTCAGAAGCCCAAAGCTTGTAGAATACAGTTGTACTGATTCATATAACTTACAAATGTTTAATGTTAACATATACAGGGGACTAAAGTTTTCATTTCTTGTGTCTAATCTTACAAATGATTTATCTAAGAATAAACAACTTCCACTACACAGTCTAGAAGTCAGTCCACGGAACTGCGTTACTCCTCTCTAAAAGCCCTGGAGATGAGTCCAAGCGTTTTGTATGAGATCAGGATCAAAAATTAAATTAACTTTGAAAAAAAGAGAAGCGAGGAGTGCTCAGGGGCTCAATAATGTTACCGGAACCGGTGCTGTTCTGATAGGGTAGGCAAAATATGAATGAAAAATGAGTCAGAGGCACTCCGATAGCAAAAAAGTTCTAGTTTAATCCGCAAACGCGTTTCAACTTACACAGTTTTCATCGGGGCTTGTGTCATTCATATTAAATTAACTTTATTTGTCTATTAGGGACTTCATTTGCAAAAGGAGCACTAGGGCAGGCACAATAAAAACAGGACATGTTCATACATTCATCCATTACAACATCCACAATAAATAGATTAAAGACAACAGGCATATACTAGACTGAGCTGCTGTCTAGTGGCAATCAATGGCGTTAAGCTTTTACATTTACACACTACTTCAAGTAACTACCTGCTAGTCGTTGCTTGAAGTACCTACTTCAAGCTGTAAACAAAAATGATATTGTACAGCTGCAGCACGGTATTTTAAAAAGCCTGACTGATGCATAATATAAATAGGATCTTTAAACTATTCAAGCCAAAGTGTGATTGTTTTCCATTCTGCAGCTTACTTTGTGTGAAAAAGCACAAGGAAAATCATGATTGCAGTGGAGTTCGGGACAAAACCGCCTTTGTTGCTCTGTCGCAGTTTGATGAAATGACTCTTCTCAGTGGTGAGTAAAAACTTTAGATCCCCATCTTCAAATGTTGGAATCCTATACATTTTCTTGTTTCTGTGATGCAGACTACAGGTTTCTGGAAGACACTGGGCGGTTTTCTGATGGAGCAAATAGAGACACTCTTATCAAGGTCCCTCATGTCACTATGAAAGTAAGTACAAGGTTAATGGGTGATGATAATTAAAGTGATATCCAGTTACTTAACTTCATAAAGTTTATGGAGTTGAGTAAATGTAACTGAGAAAACCCTCCTCTGCTTCTAACTAAAATAAGAAAAGTATTTATTGTATGAATAGCCAATACCATAAAATATCATTTAATGAGAAAATAAGTTTTGTTTTATCAGATACAAGCAAGTTTATATACTTTACATGAATATACAGACAGAGATATTGTCATAGCTTCACAGGCACTGGGATTTACTGGGATTTGTGTGTGCAGCAAACTAAAGCCTGCAATAATAGACACATCACGTTCTTGCCTCCTCCATTCTCCCCACTGCCAAAGCTGTGAAAATGTGATACACAAAAAAATAAAACAATACCAAGGCTCTATCTCTTTAAAAGATGATTCATTTTCTCCACATATTCTGTGGATTATTTGCTTTATACGCAGGTACTGACCAAAAGCCAACATTTGGGAGCTGAAACTCAATCTGGGCTTGATGTTACATAACATGCACGCTAGTCTTCAACAATTGTTTTCTTCATGTTCTTTTTTTTTTGTCATCATCCTTTTTTACGTTCTGTATTCTCATCTATTCTGTTTTGTTTAGGCAAAATGCTTTATGTCCAATGCCAGAAAAATGAACATCACCCTTAGACTTCTCCCCTGCACCTTCTCCAAAAGCAAAGAAAATTCAACCTTCTTCTACTCAAAGTAAGTAAAAGTAGCTGGAATTCAAATTTCTGCACACAAAATCCAATTAATCGTCTTGGGTAGACTGAAATTAGTACCACAGTGGTTTTGTAGAAAAGGGATAATTTCCCATGTTCATTAAGTCTGACAGGTCTTGGTGTTTACTTGTATGTTTTCAGTGATGTTTAACTTTGCCACAGGATGGCACTCTTAAACAAGTTACTGCATGTCCCTGTTTGTGGCAAACACATGTAAGCTGTTTTTAGAAGCCCAGACTTTGTTGGAGTACAAGTTAGCCTGGACAGGATTGTGCTACACTGTTAAAAGAGTAAGACATTTTCATAAACTTTTTGACGGTTCGTCATTTGTAACACGATCAAAATAGTAATAATTTGGTGTCAAATGTTTTAGATTTTTATGTTTAGTCCTAATTTTACATAAAAAAAGTGATGATAATAATTAAAAAAAACGTGTTAATATAAGGTCATGGTGACAGTTCTGATGACATCTCAGGTCATCTCTGGCATGAGCTACACTCTGACATCTTTCATCTCATTTGAGGCTGTACACTGCTTTTGAATCACATAAAACATATTGCTGGTGTCTATTATGACTTTTACAAGTCTCTAATATCTAATCCTGGGAACAGTGTGCTGTTCTTGAAAATATCCTCTGATTATTTTCTCTGTGGCAGTGTCTCCTGTCCTGCTGTTACTTCTCTTCTTGTAACTTTAGTGTGAAATGTTAATGAATAAATGCTGAGACTGTAGACCAAGTGCCCAATCTGTCAGTAGATCTTACTGAGAATAAGTGTACCATATCCTATTCACAGCCTGGCAAATAGACACGAGTGATGGGATGGGAAAGGTGTACAATAAATTATAGGGGATGGAAGGGGAATGTGCTTCAGAATGTACCAAGTACATAATATAAGAAGCAGATGTGAGAGCCGTGTGACTGCAGCTGGTTAGCGACATATACTCACTCTCATTGCCAGAGAATGATCATTACTGGCAGACGCTTGAGTAAAAGGCTTTCATGGCAGACAGCATGCCATGTACGTGCACTATGTGTGTATCTGAGTGAGTGTAGGAAAGTAACTGCTGTACTTGTTCCACGTATTCTACTTAACAAGGTCAAAACAAGATGTGAATAGTATAGAAGCTGTCGTATAGTCATTGTTATGTCGCGCTGTAAGTTGGGTTCCTCAGGGTTAGTGTATTTGCTGGCATTTGGCAGGGCACATGCACTAGCCGTGTTAGTGCTATTATATCATTATGTTTACAGTATCCACTCTTGCACAACAAGCTACTCTCATTGACAAAAACCTGGTCATCACAGACTGTGTGCAATTGGCCAGCTCTAAGGTTGCCCTTTGCTGTTTGTAAAACAGCATCCTGTTCCTACTTCTACTGCACCCAAGCAAGGTGCTTGGGTGCAGTAGTTAGTACTCTTGAATTCCAATATAGGCCACTGGTTTATATGTGTCTGCAGGTTTGATCTGTTCATTTATGTCATGTAGGATATAAATTTGTGGCTTGTGTCTCTAGAGCAGTGGTTCTCAACTGGTGTCGCTTCAGGACCCACCTTCAACATATCCTGCCAATTTGCGACCCCCGAAAAAATATCAATTTCAACTTAATGCTTAAAACGATTGCCAATTTGGTTATTTTTTGTTCAATTATTAACAAAATGCTGTATTTATTTGCGGAATTTAGGCTTCAATCATCAATGTTCCATATCAAAAATTAGCAAATAAATTATAAATCCTATTGTTTGGCAAAGGCCCGCAACCCACTAAAAATTGTCCTGCCACCCACTTTGGTGTCCCAACGTCCCAACCCATCAGTAGAGAACAATCGCTTTAGAGGATTAACCCTCAATCTAACCCAGAGGTGGGCAAACAGCCCCACCAAGCCATGACCAAGCCTGATATGCATTGGTTATAAAGGGTGTTTTCACTGACATAAAGAAAGATGATTCATACCTGCTGCCATCTTGTTGCTTTTGAAAATGTATTTAGGTGATCTATTTGAGAATTGTACTTTTGAATTTTGACATTTGAATTGCCCACGACCCTATTTACCATCCTGGCATGTTCAAAAACACAGTGTGGCCCTTGCATCAAAAGGTTTGCCCATACCTCATACCTCCATATGTACATTAGGGTTCCTTGTGGTGCCATAATGAAAAGTTGTTTGTGAGTATGAGGTAATTAATCATAATTGGTTAATTTTTTCTAACCTGTGTGGGATGTTTACATGCATGAGTCTCATGAGTGTTCATTAACTTGCAATGTTGTATGTAAATATTGTGGAAATCATTAGAGACACTGATTGTATGGCCCAACTCTACTTGATTCAGCTGCCTGTAATCAATGCCTGATATTATTTTGGTGCGTTGAGGCTTTGGATGGAGTGGAGTGGAGTGTGTGGGTGCAGTAAGCCCCACAGTCCTGTCATCTCCTTCCACTGGAACCAGCTGCCATCGTGATCTCTGCATGTGCTTCTGACAAACAAAAAGACAAGACATCTGGCTTCATACATACCCAATTGCAAACATGCACAATTGCACATCAAGCTCCTAATCCAGCCAGATGGAGTTGAGACCACCAATCAACTTTCTCCTCGCTGGTGCAGAAAATGCAACTCAAATCATCGTACTGAGTTAATTGAATCATCAGTCATCTTTTCAGTCTGACTTATTTCTATAACTCTCAATGCAGAAGACGGTCAAGTGACTTTATACACATGCACTTTGGTCAATTAGCTCCTGTTCCCCATGAGAAGACCATTGTGGCAAACACAGCTGGCCCAAAAGTAGTGTAAAGTCATTTGGAAAGATGTGCCTAGTTACAGATTTTCCCACCGTTTAAGTGTTGAGAACAAGTATAGCATTTAATGGAAGTGACCCTGGTTTTATTGTGGTCATAGCTGCAGACCCAGTCCACATCATAGCACTGGCTAATGATGAGCTGTTTCAAGAATCCCACTTTAAAGAAGCACAGCATGTGGTAAAAAAGTTCATTTCCCAAGAGGTTTTTCAAGTTGGCAAGGGCGTGTGAAACTTCAGTTGGTCAGTCGTAGATTACCCAACATGACTTGCATTACTAATAGTTTTGCAATATTTTCCGTAATGAATACATACAGTATAATGAATATAGAAATATATATTGCGAGTTTTTGCTAGTGCACCTCAACTAGTTTTCCATCATTCAATATTTTCCATAAACATGATCACATTTTTTCTGTATATTAGATAGTGGCAGGTTTAACTGTTTTTGTTGCTTTATTAACATATTAGACAGCAACATTTGTTTGTATGGGATTTTGAATATTGTATTTCATCTTTGAGATTACTGAAAAAGAAGGTGATACTGTGTATGAAGTGGAGATATGGGAAAAACCGTATTTTGAGAAGGCAACCTTTTTGAAGTTACAATTCCCAAAATAAATTTGTTAAACATTGTTTTATGTATGCAATGTTTTCCACAGAATTCTCTTTAGACCATGGGGGTCCTGGAGAATTATAATATTTTTGTTGAGACAATTTCTTTGGAGTTAAAATGGCAATTATTGAGTCTGTTTTTAAATAGGTCTTAATTATCAGTAACACAAAAATAATCAGTAACAAAAAAAATTAATTTGTCACATCTTATTATTAGACTATGAGGGAGAAAATTAAACAATGGGGGACCACCATTGTCTCCTATTGATGAGAAAACTTGATGTGTTTTTTAAGTTTTAATTGAAATGAACAAAGAAAAACACCCACAAAAATATCAATATGTGGTTAGCTCAGTGTCTCATCTTTTGACACAAAGAATTGCACGTATCCCAGGTATGCTATACATGACCTGGCCTTACCTTTGGGCAAGCCTCTTTTCCACCGAGCTGCATACTTTCCATTTGTTGTACCTTCAGAAGAATGGGAACACACCTGGTTCTCCACCCTCATTCTCTTTCATACATTTTGACGCATCAAAAAATGAAAACTAAGCAAACATGTGAATTCCTTTTAGAGGTTAGTGGGGGCTTGTGGTGCCAGATATGGCTTTATCCGTACAGCTTTCCCCAGCAAATGGAACCACACACTGGACACATTACAAAGTGGAAACTCATAATCACCTTTTTACAGGACGTTGTCGTTGGCCCTGAGCATTCTCACCTCCTGCTTTAATGTTTGTTTTGAAGGTTAAACGGAGAAAAAAATCAGCATAGAAGAAAACTAAAGTATCCTGAAGTTAGTCATACGATATGCTACTATTTTTAGACCTCGCCTCACTGCCTCATCAGTGTGTAAACATGTAGGGCTATGAAGAAACATGTAAGGGTCAGTTTTTATCTGGGAACTGGAAGGTGGCAGGTTCGACTCCAGCCTGAGCACATACCGTCACACTGCAAAAATAGGTCATATTTTCTTGTTTTATCGGCAGATAATTTTACTTATCTGCTCAAATCAAGGGCAAATACACAATTATTTTGGCAATTTAAGGTACAGTTGTGCTCAAAAGTGTACATACCCTGGCAGAATACTCCTGAACAATTTTCCTGGCAGTTGTTGAAGGTCATGTAAACGTTAGATCAGGGACATTTAAGTTTGTTTCATTACGATTTCAAAAGAATAAACTTGGTTCTTTGGCAATAAATGGCGTCGCACAACCACTAACCATGAGTGGGGAAAAGATGTTTGTGTGTTGTGAAAAATGGCCAAAATATTAAAAGGGTGTGTAAACTTAAAACTTAACTTATGAGCACAACTGTATATTGCACCCAGAGTTACTCCAATTAAGGTCAAAGATTTCAAGATATCACTTTCCATCACATTTTGAGAAACATTGCTGCGATGGAAAACTCCTAGAGCTTAAAACATTTCTGCCCTGTACAAACGATATAAAAATATACTTTAATGGCTATATGTTACTATTTAAGACCATACTTAATTAGTAGATACTGAATTTCTACACATGCCAAGAGAAACCTCAAACCTGGACTCATAAAGGTCTTCTTGGTGTCACCAGGCACTAATAACAAGGCCGTGTGTATCTGCCTTTCAATTTAGACTAGTTTTCATCCGTCGGCCCATCGAGGCTCCTTTACTTGGACTCCGCTTACCCGAACGCTCATGATCTCGCTCCACCCTGAACTGTACGGCACATAACTTCAGGCTCGGTCAATATCACTTTGTAGTTGGCTCAGCGTTTGACCAAAAGCAGGATCTAGGTCATTGGCTCGGTTCTGGAGGCTTGTACTGGCGGTTCGCTTCAATGTCAGACCTACTTAAACGCCGGAGTGTGTTCCAACCCAAAAGCAACACCAGGGTTAATTACAAGAATACACTTCTTTTGATTTCCCTACGTTTGATGTATCAGGAATCGCGAGGCTGTTTTGCATCACGGCGGCGTCCAAAGGTGAAACCGCTGGGGCTTTCTTTTGGGGGATGCATTGTGAAGAGCACGCCCAGCAACCCTGAAAGCGTTGCTGCCTAAAACATTACCCCATCATGTGATATCCCCCAGCTGCTGTCATTCCTGTCTCCATGGTTTCTCGAGTTTATCCCTTCGAGCAGATGGACGAGATCTTGGAAGTAGCGGGGCGTATTGTTTTGGACAGTTCAGGGACCAATCCATTTTATGCTCAGATTTTCAAACATTTGTGTTTGGTCAAGCCCCAGTGATCTCATGTGCATCCCCACGAGCATCAGGCATCAAGTATTAAACATGATGATTTGTGTTTGTGTTTAGAGAGAAACGGTTCATGTGGCACTTGAAGCTCATCTTCCCCCAGAGCAGTGCCGAGTTCACTCAAAGGAGGTGAGTTATGTCATTCTTCACTGTGGACTGTGCTTTTTGTTCAAAACAACTTGGGTTTCAGGGGGAGTAATCCTGTTTGTTTTGTGTTCTGTTATTGAACCAGATGATCAAATACATAGTTGAAGATGTGGTGAATGTAGTGTGGTGGGTGGGTGGGTGGGTGGTCGGAGGAGACCATGACATAGATACCAGGGATGCACCGATTCGATACTGGTATTGAATATCGGAGCCGATACCGGAAAAATTACAATATCGGGTATTGACAGTGTTGGGGAGAATACTTTGAAATTGTATTCAGTTACAGAATACTGAATACTTGTCTTAAAATGTATTTTGTAACATATTTTAGTTATTTTGCCCAATCAGTGTACTGTAGTCTGAATACTTAAATACTTTCACCTTGATTTGCATTAAATTTTTGTGTAAATAATATAGTGAAAGATTAAAAATATGTAGCAACACTTTGACACTTAACTGTTATCGGTCTCTTCTTTCTTCTTTCTTTCGCTCTCTCTGTGTCTCTTTCTCTCTCCCTCCTCTCTCCTTCCTCTCTCTCTCCCTCCCTTCCTCTCACTGTCTATCTTCTTTCTCCCTCTCTCCTTCCCCTCTGTCTCTCCTTCCTCTCTCTCTCCTTCCTCTCCATCTCTCCTTCCTCTCTCTTTGTCTCTCCTTCCTCTCTTCTTTTTCTCTCTCCTTCGTCTCTCTCTCACCTTCCTCTCCCTCTCTCCTTCCCCTCTGTCTCTCTCCTCCCTCCCTCCCTCTCCTCTCTCTCTCCTTCCCCTCTCTGTCTCTCTCCTTCCTCTCTCTCTTCTTCCTCTCTCCTTTGTCTCTCTTGTTTTTCTCTC